>JANEYF010002616.1:0-110985 GCA_029963845.1 Rhamnusium bicolor | reverse complement strand
TATATATATATATATATATATATATATATATATATATATATATATATATATATATATATATATATGTTAAATTCGTTTTCCGGGTATACTCCGCGTAGGTGATAGGCCCCGAGGAGGGACCGTGGTTGTCTGAACGACGTTTCGGCAGAATCTCATCTGCCATCTTCAGGTTCTAACAGATAACTGCTTACTGCGGCTTCTGGTAACTCGAACTGAAAATTTTCAGTTCGAGTTACAAAAGCGCCCTGTATGCGTGGTTATGGGAGGGAACGAGGGGTGGCGGATGGTGGTCCCCCCAAAACTTCGGTCCAACCCACCCCCCCCTCTCCGGGGCCCTGGCGAACCGTACCCGGGGCCTACGGAAACGAATTTAGCTATTCACCACCCCCGCGAAACCTGAAAAACAACATATATATATATATATATATATATATATATATATATATATATATATATATATATATATATATATATATATATATATATATATATATATATATATATATGGTGTGTGTATATATGTTACATAAGTACATTAAAGAAGGTTTCTTAATGCCCAACGATTTTATCTGTTTGTTTCCTGTTTTATATATATTTTATGGTGACCAGGAAAAGCTCATAATTAATGTAAAGTACTATTTTTCACTGCATATGTAGTTTTACCGAGTGTGATATTATGTTTGTTAAATTAAATTTGAGATGCCCTAAAAAAGTATATTTAAATATTTTTAATTATTGTTAATATGTTCTGATTTTTAATATCTATTTATATGTATATGTACGTGTTTTGTGTATGTTTGTAGGTGCATATATCCATTTTATTTATTTAATAACTTTTTTATTGTTTGTACCACATATTATATTATATACCCTTTTTTATTTACATTTTTTACAAGTGTTACACTACATAATTTTACATCTTACAGTGCCCTGAAGATGGTAATAAAAATTACCGAAACGTCGGCAAGTTAAAAAAGAGTATTTCTCAAAATAAGGACCCTTACCCAAAAAAAATTTTCCAACAATTAATAAGTCGGTCTAAAAACTTTCCTATTATATACAATTAATATTATAGCAGTATATGAATCGTACTCTATGAATTCTAGAGAATTTACCTCTGATTTTTATGAATATCTAAAAACTGTAAAAAATAATGCAGATTATAAATTAATAATAGGTGATCTAAATATTGATATACTGAAAAATAATGATAGTTGCAAGTAGGAAAATTTTTAAACACCATATGTGAATATGAATATAAATCGGCAATTAATAAATATACCAGAATAGATGGTGAATCAAAGTCGTGCATTGACCATATTTTTATAAATTCTA
This sequence comes from Rhamnusium bicolor, assembly GCA_029963845.1. Lineage (NCBI taxonomy): Eukaryota > Metazoa > Arthropoda > Insecta > Coleoptera > Cerambycidae > Rhamnusium > Rhamnusium bicolor. Next base: position 109,650 of record JANEYF010002616.1, on the reverse strand, counting down.
AATTTACAGATGTTGAAGAAAAAATACTACCTTTATAATTGAGTTTGGCATAACAGATCATTTTCCCGTTATCTTACAACTAGTACTAGAGAAAACCAAAATAAAAACTAATAAAAACAAATTTATTTAAGTACATAAATTACAAGACATTAAAACATGAACTATCAAATTATGACCGGAATGATGATCACATGGGGAAGGATTTGGACACTGAAACAGAAAAATTCATTGATAAACTAACGGCACTAATAAATAAGCATACAAAGACAGTCAGAAAAAAAGAGGATAAAAACAAAGAGTGGATTACAAGGGGCATAATAAGTTTAATTAATAAAAGGGACAATCTATACAAGAAATTAAAAAGAGATCCAAATAATATTGATTTAAAAAAGGAGTACACTACATACAGAAATAATTTAACACTGTTAAAAAAACATGTATACATTCTACAAGGACGAAATAGAAAAAAGTAAAAACAACATAAAAGCTCTATGGAATACAGTAAATTATAAATATATATTTTTATTTTCTTGACCGTTAATATCAAATAATATCTATTTTTTTTTGTGGGGATTTCGGTCAGGTATAACTAATTTTATTATTTTTTTCTAACGTTACGGTTTATTACACCATCATTAGAGAACTACAATTAATATAATATTTTAAAACATAATTATGGTTATTTTACATTACAATTTACTTACACTATTAATTATTAGGTATTTGTTTTAAATTTTGTTACATGTTATTGGATTGTCTGTTTTAACGTAACTGAGATATTTTAACATGATTTGTAGGCTCTTAAAGTTTTGTTTATGTTACAGAGATAACGTTGGAAATGTATACATATGTTTTACTATAGGTGTTTTGCTTAAATAGTGAGTATATAATAAGATTTTATTTCAAGAATTATTATTTTGTATCGGTAAGATGTAAAAATTGATTTCATGTTGTAATGTACCCCAATCATTTAATTAAGTTAAAATAAGTTTCGCTTAAATTTTCTATATCAGTGCGATTATTTATGGCTTTGGTATGTCCTTTTATTTGCAGCATTTCATATATGTTTCTTCGGTTATAGTAGGTTCTTTTTCTAATATTTGTATGTTGTTAAAATTAAATCTGTCGCTTTGTTTTATGGCATGTTTGGCTAGTGTTGTCGTGTTTTGGTTTTGAGTTTTTATGCTATATTTGTGCGTGTATACTCTTTTATGTAGATATTGTTTAGATTGGCCTATATAGGTACCATAACAATTAGTTATACCTGACCGAAATCCCCACAAAAAAAAACTATCAATGTAAATCATAATGAAAATAGAAAAATAAACTTACATTCTATATTTCTACATCCTTGTACCAGTTTTGAAATAAAAGATTATATAAACAAACTAAAAAATAAATAAGCTCCTGGATTTGATAATATTAAATCCGAAACACTTAAAGAAATATCAGATTTCGTTATCACTCCTCTGACATACTTAATAAATAAGTCTCTTAGTTCAGGTATTTGCCCGGAGATTGTTAAAGTATCTATAGTAAAACCAATTTATAAAGGTGAAGATAAAAATTCAGCTTTAAACTATAGACCAACCTCTCTTATAACAATCGTTCCTAAAATTTTTGAAATGGCATTTGTTCAGACCGCACCCTGTATATATAAGTTTATAGTTAAATAGTTTATCTAAGTTTTGTTGTATGTAGATTTCTTCTTTTGCTTTATGCTATTATCTAGTTTAGTGATTATTTCATTTTTATAAGGCAGTTCTTATTTTATTTGGGAAAAACCTCAAATGCGCGCGCTATCCGCTGGAGGGGTTAAGACTTACTCAAACGTCGCCTAAGAGAAGATAGTGCGAACTCACGCTCAAATTTCCAAATTAATCAGTACAATTTCACTTATTTTTTTAATAATAAGTTTCTTAGTGCCTGTCAAGATTATATGTTTCCTGTGGTGCAAACGATAACAAGAATTAATTGATCAATCCCGGCCGGAAGTGGCAGCCAAAAGAAAGGTAAGTCAAAGACTTTTTCCAGCTAGCTGCTTCTCTTACTCCTGTCATTTTCAGCATTAAAACCAGAGTCCTGAGGTTTCTAGATAAACACAGTATTTTGTCAACACAGCAATTTGGTTGTAGAGAGGGTAAGTCGACTGAACACGCAATTACTATGCTTACCAACAAAATTTATGAATCTCTGGATAACTCAAAATTAGAGGTACAGCTCTTAAATTAATGCGTAGTTACCTAACAAATAGGATGCAATGTGTGTAAATCGATAACACCAGAAGCAGTTTTGAAACAATTGAATATGGTGTACCTCAGAGCACTATACTTGGACCAATTCTATTTATTCTTTACTTTAATAATTTATTCGAGATAGAGTCAGAAGGTACGATCATCAGTTTTGCTGATGATACTATGAAAGTGACACCTGAAGCAACTTAAGAGAAAAAATACGAAATGATTTTGCAAACATAAAGCAATAGTTTGATTTTAAACTTGTCTCATTAAACTTTGAAAAAACAGCATATACACCTTTTAGCTGCTATAATGCCTCTTTACCGCAGTTCCAATCCTTAGAAATAAAGGATGAACAAGATAATTGTCTTTCAGTATTCTCTAAACTGCATACTAAATACCTTGGGTTAATTATAGACTGTCACCTAAGATGCGACAAACACATAAATTATATCACCGACAAGTTGAGAGTACATATTCATCTTTTTATATTTTTAAAACATATGTTAGAAATTAAACATCTAAAAATAATATATATGGCTCTTGTAGAACCACATATTAGATATGGTCTAATAGGTTCTGGAGGTGTTTTGAATGTACATTTAAATAAATCGGAGTTAACTCAAAAAAAAAATTATTAAAATAATGTACAACAAAGAGCCTACCTATCTTACCGATTCTTTGTATAGAGAGTCATCAATCATGAATCTACGACAGTTATTTTTTTTAAGCTTGTCACTGATGCAATATTGAGAAACAAAAATAATTTTACAACTTGTATATAATACCAGAAATAAAAAAAATCTTATTTGAGCTAAACTAATGTATAAAAACAATTGGGCAACGATCTTATGTGTACCTCGCACCTAAGGCATATAACTTTATATCTGAAACATTAAAAAATGTGTTTAATAAAAAACTATTTAAAAGAAATATAAACAAGTTTTTATTGGAAATTCCCAGAATAAAAATACATAACTTATTAGACTTAAAAAATTCTTAAAAAAAAAACTAAAAATAAAAACTAAAAAAAAAATTCAATACTTAGTATGTAATTTTAAACCTGATAAAAAAGTAAAAATAGAACATAATTTTATATTAAAATAATAATCTACAAGTGTATTCATGAATGTATATAGTAATGTTTGTATATGTAAATTAATGTAAGAATTATTTGAAATGATTTGTAACTATCCACCTATTTATGACTAAACATAGTTGTAATTATTCATGTATCTATACGATGTTTTATACTGACTGTTTTTTTTTCTAGTCACAGTCAAGGTTCTATTGAACCTTTGTGATTTCTTTTCATGTTTATTTGTATGTAATTTAAGAATGTTTTTGTTTCATACCAACTATTTTATAATTTTCTTTCCAAATAAACATATTATTATTATTATTATTATTATTATTGAGAAGGTAGGATCGGTGTCCAACAATAAATTTACCAATCAATTGCAGTCAGTCATTTGGCTAAAATGAGAGGACTCAACTAACAACATTACCGATTATGGAAACGTGAATAAAACCGTATTTGCAATTAGCTTCCGAATGCTATTCCATGATTGTGGAAAACATTCAATGAAAAGGCCTTAAAACAACAGCCAGAAAAATCCTACTTCTTTGGCTGATAACCTCTCTCAGAGTTCAAATATTCCTTATTTTATCAATTATAATAATTGTGCATTTAATTACCAAACATTTTAGTAATCAGTTTCTGATTATGAAATATCAATGAAATTATTATTCCGAAAAACTCTTTGAGGTTTTTCTAGACGGAAATAAATTATCGCTAATTGCACTAGTGTAATTGCCGATAATTTTTTCAGGACAAAAAATTATCGCATAATTCAATTTTGGTTGGTCGAAATAAATTTGATTATAAAATGCGATTGGACGAATATGTCAGTCTGACAGGTGATTGAAATTTGAAGCATATTTTTTAGAAAACAAATTTTAAAATACAGTATTGTATTGATATCGTAAGTTTATTATGAATAAGCCTGGCCAAGATCATTAATCCTATAGAGACGTACTGGGTATGCATCATATCATAATACTTGAATAAGTACAATTATAAAAACAAAAATATTTTATATATTGTGATGTGTTTTTTTACTATTTCGTTCGCTTTAAATTCTTTTTTATGTATTTCCTTATATTTTGTAAGCTTAGTGCTGCACATTATTATTAAACTGTTAAATGACGTTCACACATGTACATTGTATATCTAAGTGATAACTAATAATAAATAAATAAATAAATAAAATAAATGGAAATAAATGTTATTAATACTAGTACACTTTATAAAAATATGTACAAAACTCACCTTCTTAAGCAGATTTATGAAGTAGCTTGGTTGTCGTTATCACAAACTGGAACACTTCTATAATAACAGTGTAGCATCAGATATGTTTCTACAGTTGTCTCAGAAAGCGATATTCGCTGTGGTGAAAAATTATGTTTGTATTTTGAAAAAGACCGTTCGACATCTACGGAAGTAATACAGGCATAAGTGAAACACTTTGTGAACTCACTTAACGCAGCTGTAGATGCACCATCACAAATTTGTCTTAATTTGAATTTTTCACTAACGGGCTTATTTTTTGCGTCATTTATAGTCTGTAGCTGTGTATTTACGTCGTCCACTATTTGCAGCGATTCCACTAACGACAACGAATTATTTTGCAATTTTTCTATTGCGTTGTGTAGTCCTCTATAATTGTTATAAATAGTTTTTAAATCTGTTTTAAGGGAAACATCTTGAAAGCTTGTCTGGCTTTCCTTAATAGCTGCAGCCTCGTTAGGGTTGAACTGTAGTATCACAGCTTTTATTTGTTGAAAATATTCAGCATAATAAAAAGCTGCCTTCAACCACGTTACTCAACATGTAAGAATCGGCTCTGGTGGTTCCGGAATACCAGGACAGGGTGTGTGAAATGCTCGAAGCTGTTTAGGAGATTTGAAAAATACTTTTTTTGTATTTGCTATTAATGCATCTACCTCTGGAAAACATTTTCGAATCGTTTCTGCTACAAGATGGAATGCATGTACTTTACACGTAACATGTAAAAACCTACAATCGTCTCTTTGAAGAAAACGACCCACCAAACGCATTGTCGCAGCATCGTCGGTCACAAACATCAACACTTGTTGACAGTTCAAATTTTTTGAAAGTCCAACACCACCCGCGTAATTGTTTCGCCAGTACAAGCAGTTAGTCTTTTGCTAGCTAATAAAAGTGGAAATGTTGGTTTAACAGAATCGAGTACCCGTACTACAACATTTAAAATAGAATTTTTTTTACAATCTGTCATCTCGTCAACACATAAGCACAGCCGTGTATTTTTTAATGCACAAATAATCCTATTTACAATATCTTCACGAACACTTGGTACATATCTACGTAACGATAAACGACTTGGTAAATTTACCTGGGGCTTGTATTTATCACAGAACTCCCGAAATGCTGGTTTATCCAATATGCGCAGGGGAACATCACAGGCAATCAGCATTAACAGTAAATCAAACACAAACTGAGGTTCCAAAGAAGACATGCCATTTTTTCTTATTTTTATACCGGTTACTATTGACATGAGTTTTGCAGCCGTATTTATTCCAGCACATTAAATCTTGATCACAAACTTTACAAATTATTTTACATCCATCATAGAATAAATCCGGAAATTCATCGATAAATTTATTCAATTTATCAGCGTACGGTCATTTTCTACTCTTCACGCTCAACATTATTTATTATTTATTAGTACTCTATGCATCGACCGACAGATAACAACTGAAGTGTGTCGTGTCATCATCATTGTAAACAAGCGCGCAATGGCATTGGTATTGCGCCCGACTCTGAATCTACCATCGCTTGGCTAGGCTTAATTATGAACGATTCCATTATATTTAAAATTGTCCATTTAAATTTATTTTCTCTAGCTAGACGATTTTTTCTCTTAGTGGTACCTTGAATCGGTAAAATTATCGATATTGAGCAGAAGGCAGTCTACATTGGATGGTGGAAATGCACACTCGGCATGCTTAAAAGGTTAATACATGGATATGAATAGTGATTGATCGTATTGGACCGCATTTTATTGGAAAAAGGTTGACTGGTGCTCAGTATTTGAAATTTCTTCAAAATGACCTAATTCTCATTCTAGCAGCTTCATATAAAAATTAGGAGGATTCTGATTTACTTGATCATATTATTTGCATCCAATAGGATGTTCGAGAATAGTTAAACCAAGTTTTTCTGAACAAATGGATTGGTAGAAGACATACCTAATGTCCAACGATATGTCCAGATCTAAGCCTTCTTGATGTCTTATCTGGGTTAATTAAAAGTAAATTATACAAGAATAAGCCCAAAGAAGAATTAAAAGAGCAAATTCGGCAAGATATTAGACTAATTAATTATTTTAGCTACTATTGAAAATGTAAGTCTTGTACAATACCAGGCAATAAATGGGTTGGCATTTTGAACATTTAATTTAGTTAGAATTGTGTGTGTTATTAGTAGAGATCGGGAGGTAGCGAAAATGATGTCAATTTCAGGGATGACGATAGATGATCACCGCGGAAGTATGTTCATGCATATACAGTGTGACCCAAAAGTATGGAATAAATTCATTTCAATTGCACACCTCATCCTTTATTTCTTGGTTATGACGTTATCACTGTTTCCTTTATGACATCATCGATATTATTTTAAATATAACACTCTACATATTTCTCCATTTTTTGGATTCTGCTTCAACAGCTGCTTTCAAATATGTAGAGTCTAAAATTGATAAGTTGGATGATACGGCCATTAAAAAAAAACAAGTAAGAAAGTAATATAAACACATTATTTATTAATTTTTGAAGTACGCCAGTTTTTGTGTGTTTTTTGTTTTATAAGTATCGTCTTTGGCGGTGAATCACTTAATAATAGTTTACCCCAGTAGTAGTTTCTCAGTAATTGTTGTCGCTTTATTTTAATTAATAACATGGGTGTATCCGTAAGGCAGAGAATTGAAATTGTTAGGATGATTGGGTATGGTGATAGAATGCGAACTCAACAAGAAGTATGTAATTTATTAAATACTAAATATCCAGAATGACCCATAACTCAATTGACAGTGAGGGAAATGGAAAAAAAACTATAGAGAGACTGATACGGTAGGAGATTTGCCCATAACAGGTCGCCCAGGTGTTGAAGAGGATATAAAATTAAATATTTTACTGGCTGTTGAAGAAAATCCAAATACCAGCAGCGTTTGTCAGGTTAGTCGCAATTATGGTGTTACTAAAACGTCAGTACATACAGTTGGCATACCTTTAAGATGCAGCTTGTGCAAGAACCAAGTGATGATCCAGATCGAAGGATACAATTTTGTGATATAATGAAGAATATGTGCAATGGTAATCTTCTTCTGAAAAAAATATTATTTTCTCCAATGATTGCACTTTTATATTAAATGGTGAAGTGATACATCAGAATTGTAGATACTGAGCAAGAGAAATCCATCGATGGATGCGGAAGCAGCACACACAGTATCCACAAAAAGTAAATGTGTGGAATTGTAAGAAATAGAATCATTGGACCCTATTTTGTCGATAGAAATGTAAACGGACCGGCATATCTTCAACTTTTAATAGGCTATCTCATCCCAACGTTATTAAGTTTATTCCCCAGTAGAATTAATCATGGAAATGTTGACGAAAGCCTGCGGTATCAACAGGATGGTACGCCGCCCAATTATCGTTCGAAGGTATCTTGACTAAATATTTCTGAACAGGTGGATTGATAGACGTGGACCCATCGAATAGCCACCAGGGTCACCGGACCTTAATCCATTAAATTATTTTCTGTGGGGCCATTTAGAACACTTAGTTTATAAAACCAAACCGAAAAACATTGTTGAATTAAAAGAGAATTAGAACAGAAATAACCAACATTTCTCAGGAAGCTATTAACAAGGTACAGCAACACTTTATTCATCATTTAGGGTACTGTCAGCTACAACAAGGACATTTACTTGTTTTTATTATTAACTAACCGTTAGTTCTAGTGACTATTACTTGTTCAAACATAACATGAAAGATTAATAAATTCTTATATTCAAAATGGCCGTATCTGTCAACTTCAGATTTTAAGTATAATACATTTTTGGAATCAGCTGTTGATTTAGAATCCAAAAATGTAGAAACATACAGAGTATTCTATTAAAAAAATATATCGATGACGTCATAACGGAAACAGTGATAACGTCATAACCAAAGAAATAAAGGAAAATCGACATGTCCGAGGATGAACTTATTCCATACTTTACGTACACACGGTTTGATAAACTACCTTAACTTGTGTTTATTTTGCGAGTTAGGTAACATCCAAAGTTAATATTAAGAGAGCTGAAAGTATAGGTAACACTAACACACATGTATATATTTTTAACTAGCGATCACAGGAGTATATAGAAGATAGCTTTATTTAATCAAGTTACAGCAATGTTTTTAGCAGATCAAGATTATAAATTGACAAGTATAACACACTCGTTATGTAAGGTAAGAGTAAAAGTATATTACTTAACATTAATGCACCCACTAAAATATTTGCCACCTTCCTGCTGCAAGAATCGGTGATTTCATCTACGCTAATCCAGACGTATTTGTCATTCAGTTCAGAATATTTTCTTTGTTTATAACGTCTGTGATAAATATTTTTTTCTTAATGTCGTTTCCGATGGCACCTGAACATTGCTATACTTCCCACTAATACACATTATTTGCAAAAATTGACTGAATAGTGGATTATCTGTATAATATTATTACTCATACACTTTTTATGATTGTCTGAGGAAATGTGGTTCTTAATGAGTGCTATGATGTTGCAAGTTTAATTATATGTACAGGGTTATTCATTATAAATTACCCACCCTTATCATCGTTATTATTACCTATATAAAAAAAAGTTTTAAATAAAAGTTGTGTGGTTAGGACTGAATTTTGTTAAAATGCTATCAAAAGTACAGTAGCGTGCATATTTCAGGGGATACAAAAAATAATATGTTTTTTAAATAGGATACCCTGTATACTATTACATTTTTGGAGTGATACTTTGTTCTTGATTTCAATACCACATACCGTTTTTGAGTTATTAAACGTCAAATATCTTAGTTAAACTAATTACTGTAAATATGGAGAAGTTAACATTATTAAAGTGAGCTATGAAAATGACAACTATTATGTTTGATAAGTGACATTTCTTTAATGAAATAATCAAAATGGTCTACAGTGAGGAAGTCCAAATATTTACTTGTTATATACAAAATATCAAAAATAAACGTGCAGCAAAAAGAGCATTGTATCCAAATCGTCTAACACCATCAGAAAATACGTTCAAAAATACATTCAAAATAGTAGAAAAAAGCGTGTAGTTTAAGCAAACCAGGAAGAACAGCTAGATATACTGGTTCATTTCGAAGGTAAGCCCATCCATATTTATTCGCGAATAGAGTTTTTTTGAAACATTTTATTATTTTTTAGAAAATTCTGAATGTAGCATAAATAATGCAGTCGATCAATTAAGTAAAAGTTATTCCAAAATCCAACGTACGTTAAAAAATAACAGCTAGAGACCACATAAAATTTTACCCGTACAAGTTTTAACAGAGGCTCATGAAAGGGAAAGGCTGGGCTTTTGCCGCCAGATGATTCAAAATTTGGATGAAGATCCCGATTTTTTTTACTAAAATATTATGGACTGATGAATCATCCTTTTCTACGGCAGGAATTTTTAATAGGAAAATCGAAGATCGTGGGAAAACAAGCACAACAGAAAAAGATTGGCAAAGCAAATAAAAAAATCAGGAAGAAAAGCTGTTAACGTTTGGTGTGGAATTTTCAGAAACCAAATTGTTGGGCTTATATTTTATGATTATACACTAATTGGAGTTACCTATCTGGAAATAATTATCCCAGAAGCAGAAATATTCTATTCCAGAATTTTCCGGAAGCCGAACTTGATGATATGATTTGGATGCAGGATGGGGCAACTCCGCATAGTGTCCGACCCGTTCGATATGATTTGAATAATGTATTCCCAATATGAATAGGGAATAATGGACCTATTAAATGGTCGCCTAACAGTCCGGATTTGACCCCTATGGGTTAATTTTTTTGAGGATTTCTAAAACACATTGTCAGTAACTTATAATAATAATAATAATAGTATTCAAATCATTAAAGACAGGATTCGACTTGAAATAAAAAATCTGAATGTAAATAATGAAGTCATTTCCTGTGCAATTATAAATATGAGAAGACGTTATCAATTATGCATTGACAATAATGGTGGACGCATTGAACATCTTTTATAAGTTATCATTTATTTATATTTAAATTTCTTAAATAAATCTTTGTTATCCATTTTGTACACATATTTGGTTTTTTTCTTCCTCACTGTAAACCATTTTGATACCAAACATAATAGTTGTCATTTTCATAGCACACTTTAATAATGTTAACTTTTCCATATTTACAGTAATTAGTTTAACTAAGATACCCGACGTTTAATAACTCAAAAACGGTATATGGTAGGGGTAACATATGGTATATTTTTAAAATCAGCAACAAAAGATCATTCCAAAAATTTAATAATATACAGATTTTTTTATACCCTGAAATCTGCACGCTACTGTACTTTTGATAGCATTTTAACAAAATTCAGTCATAACCACACAACTTTTATTTAAAACTTTTTTTCTATAGGCAATAATAACGATGTTAAGGGGTGGGTAATTTATAATGAAAAACCTTGTACCTTGTTTATTTCGAAATTATTTGCCACATAAAAAACGACGGCTTCTTTGATCCCTTTACCACCGTCAGATCAGCTGATGTTTTATGTTGCAAATAAGTTTGATATTAACTATAAATACTTATACTGCTCTTTAATTTGCCCATGAATTTTTTTGAGGTGAGAGGGTAATACAATCGTGTATTTGGTGAAGTATTTGTATACAATTTCTTAGCAAAATCACCTATTAAATAAAAGAAATATTAATTAATAAATGTAATACGTAATTATTGTAATTACCTTAATTTGTCTATATCTAAACAGTTTTATTAAACTTTAAAAAAAATACAATTTAACCTTGTTTCTGTTTATAACTCGTGTAATTTGTAACTAATTAACTGCAAATTGTTTAATTTCTACATATTATTTATACTATCGTGACACTCTTAATTAAACTTGATTTTATTTAGCTTGGTATGAATTATTTAATTAGCTTTTGTCTAATCCAGACTAATCATAATTAACGTCACTATTACAACGTTAAGTTGCAACTTCGAGAAATCACTAATCCACAAGTTTACTTGATCCTCTGAAGGAATTGAACAAGACATTTTAAAACGTTAACCTCACTTGTCTTTAATTTCGCACTCTTTATGTATCTACATGTTATTCACATAGGCGTTTTGTAAATACTACGTACTTAGAGTATATTCAACTTGGGGCAGTGGGAGTAAACGTCATAGCCAATGTGGATCCGCCTATACTATCTATGCATTCGCATTGCTAGTAGACATTCGACGATAACGAGAAACCCCGTTGAAGCGTCTGTCAGTAAGTAATTGGTTTTATAGCTGGAAAACCGTCCAATTACCAGATAAGAACCTTTAATATTTTTTGCCATTTTTATAAAGAACACATGCTTTTTGCATAGTACATGAGAATATTTTATCATTTCATATTGTTTGGTAATGTTTCATTAGGTGATTACAATACAGGGTGTCCCAACCAGAAGTAGGCACCCTGAATAACTTTGGAGATAAAAATTTTTTGAAAAATTCGTGACACACGTCGACCTTGTTTTCAATGTGGACATGTTTTAATGTAATACTTGTATACCTATCATCATCCCTCTACCTTACATGGCCACCCCTTCAAAAAAATTCAAATGGCAAAGGGGATCGAGTGATACATCTTTTGAAAGGTCCTTCAATTCTCTACATAACTGTGTATTTTTTTTAAACTTTTATCGATTCGTTCCTGAGAAATAATTGTTTCATTATTTTAGGTTCGGAATATAAAAATAAAAGAAGCAGTTTAAATTATCGTATGTATTGTTCAAAATGACCCCCACCAACTTCCATACAGTAGTATAGTCTGTCTTGAAATTCTGTACGAACATTTCTGAACACATCTGGAGTCAATAAACGGCATTCTCGAACAATTCTTTCACGTAACTCTTCCAGAGATACGGATTTTGTTGCAAATACCTTCGATTTTAAATGTCCCCATAGAAAGAAATCCAAGAGAGTTAAATCGGGTGACCTAGAGAGCCACTCCACAGGACCTCTTCTTCCAATCCATCGCTCAGGAAACCGATTATCCAAAAATTGACGAACTGCTATAGCAAGATTTGGGGTGCCCCATCCTGTTAAAAAAAACAGTTCGCCCTCTAAAAGATTATCGTCTTCTTCGAAGATTTGGATAATCATTGGGTCGATATTATTTTCTAACAGATCGAGGTACCTTTCGCCATTTAAATTGTCAGGAATAAAAAACGGCCCGACAATGTGATCCCCTAAGATGCCAGCCCAAACATTTAACTTCTGAGGCCTTTGGGTATGAGTTTCAATGAACAAATGTGGATTGGTTTCACTCCAATATCTACAATTGTGCCTGTTTACCTCCCCATTTAACTGAAATGTCGATTCATCAGAAAAACACGTATTGTACAGTAGATTAGCATTACCGTTTAATTGTTCACTAAAAATCTCACAGAATTCAAGCTGACGCGACGATCGGGATCATCTTCGTTTAATTCGTGTACCATTTATATGGATTAAATTTGTGGGCCTTTACAATTCGATGAGCACTGCTTCGTGATACACCGGTAGCCTCAGCTACTTTCCTGATCGATTGAGTATTATCCATCTGCAAATGACCCAGAACTGCCACTTCGACTGCTTCATTCCTAATCGGTCGCTGACGTTCATGCTTTTTTTTTTTTTTGTAATTGTTTAGGTAATGGCTAATTAATATTTACCTATGCACTTCTGTTTGTAGAAGAATATGTTTGAAACTTATAAAATTTGAAGCATTGCCTTTTTGGGGGTAGAACTAATTAAAATACTTGTCTAATTAAAATCAAATGTATTTAAAAAAAAAAAAACTCTCAGATACTTTTTCTAAATTTTGTAACTACAATTTGTTAATTATTATAAACAGACCGAGAACGTTCAACCCTTTATTTAGGAGGAACCTCTTTTCAGCTGATTATTTCTCTTCCTTTTAGGTTATGTCAAAACTTAACCAATAATTTATTAGAGCAAAGTTTATGTTGTAACACAACTTTGATTATACTTTTGAAAATAGGCTTTCAAAGTTTATATAACAAAAAGAAAAATTAGCAAAAAACTTTTTCCTAATCATATCTCTGGTAGTATAGGTGCTCCATCTGTTTGAAAGTAGCGAAAGATAAGCATGTAACACCAATTATACTATTACTAAGTCCCAATTGTAACATACAAACTATAATACACCACATAAACATACTGAGACCACCCTATCTGTCTTTATTATGCGCTCCGTAGCTCTAGCACAATTATCGTTTTTAAAATAAATGCTGACAATTTCTATTCTCTCCTGAAAGGTATATATCATTTTGCGAACTCACTCTGGTAAAATGTATCTCGATTTGAAATTGGTCGTGAACAAATTAATGTTTAAGGACTATCAAATACTTATGAGTCTTTTATTATTCTAAAACTAAACGGACAAGGAAAGTGTTTTTTGTCGAAAAAAACTCGTGTTGATTTGAGAGTACTAAAAAATTTAGTTTTTTATAAATTCCAATACCCAGTGTCGTGTATTTTAGATTTTTTAAACGATTTAGATTGTGTGTAATCATCAAAAATAAAATTATTTTCCTTAAGAACGAATCGATAAAAGTTTTGTAGGGAATTGAAAGAAAGACCTTTCAAAAAGATGTATCACTCGACCCTCCTTGCCATTTGAATTTTTTGAGGGGGTGGCCGTGAGGGATGATGATAGGTATACAAGTATTACATTAAAATATGTCCCCCCTTGGAAACAAGGTCGACGTGTTTCACCAATTTTTCAAAAAAATTTTTATCTCCAAAGTTATTCAGGGTGCCTACTTTTGGTTGGGACACCCTGTATATTATATTTACGTAACATCCAGATCTCTAATCATTAGGTAACTAAATAATTTTTTAAACCTGATCTTTGATTTTTCTCAATTTCTTTTTATGTAAACGTATAAAATGTAACCTTGCAGAAAAAAATGCTGAATCGAATGACGACATGAAATATATAGATAGACATTTAAAAAATTGTTGAAGACATCTTAACTTCGGAAAAGTTACCTAAAAACATAAAAGCCGCTTAAAATGTGCCTTTTGGAAATATCTTTAGACGCGTTGGAGAGTTTTTACAAGACTTTGTTACTAGCAATTTTATCATATTTATGTCTCTCTTTACGGGCTTATTGTATACACTAGAAAGTACATTTTTTGCCAAGGAAAATTAACTTTTCACTGAGTACAAAGATTCTTTATTTCTATGAATATAAAACAATTTTATGTACCCTGGAAATTAATTTTTAAACAAAAACGAGTAGTCAGGCAAAAATTGTGTTTCATCAAAGAAGAGACGATATTAAATCCACTGAAGGTAAAAACTGTACCATCATATAGGAATTTAGAATAAAACCAGTGTTTGTGAAGCCATTATACTTTTTTATTTTCATTGTAACTTTTGTCATAATAATATTTAGTTTTTTGTTATGTAATAAGCATGTTCTATTTTTCCTATTTATTTTGTATATAAAATAGTTAATAATATCGTATAAAAATCTTAATAAATAATATAAAACATTATACTATAAGAGATTCCCGGATCCGAATATTACATTGAGGTTATTGTGGAACATATTGTGTCCACTTCTCATTTGAAGTACCATCATTCGGGGTGAAGTCGGATTGTGGGGGCGAACTCAGACAGGAAGGTATTGGTCAACGTTTTATTTCAAGGGCATGTACCGCGACGCTTAAAACTAACCAGAAAAAAAAAAAAATTAATTCTGTGCTGCGAAAACTAAAACAACCGGCATATTCTCGTCAGTACAAGTCTGAATGCTGTTGGGGTGTACGTTTTCGCTGAATAAATTCTTCGTAGAGCACGTAAGTAAGGATTTTATAAATAATTTTTTTTCCTTAGAATTTGATAACTCGAAAAGAAACTGTTGTATATAAGGGAATACTAAAAATAAAAAAAACAAAATGAGTTATTCTTTGTTATGTGGTTTATCTTTAGTAAACCCAAAGGAATTTTTTTTTAAATGTTTGCTTTTTCTTAAATAATGGCCTTTTTGTAGAAAAACTCATTTTGTAGGGGTGAAGACGGACACCATGGTTAGACGTTACAAAAAGAAAATCGGATACTACTTTCATGAATTACACTGAAGAAAACTTAGCTAAAGCACTCGATGATATTAAAAAGGGCAAGAAAAGTTTGAGGCAGGCTGCAGAGTATTATAGAGTGCCAAAATCTACATTACATGATAAGATGAAGGGAAGAAAAAGTAAGAAACATGATGGACAATGCGTATAATTTCAGTTGAAGAAGAAAGAATTTTAGCCGAAGGTATTGTAAAATTCTGCGAGTGGGGTTTTCCCCCCTACAAGGCAAGATATGAGATTGCTAGTTAAAGGGTATTTGGACAGAAAAGGGAAAATATAAAACAATTTAAAAATAATTGTCCTGGAATAGGTTGGTTTTGTAAATTTCTCTGTCGCAATAATATTTTAACTGAACGATTTGCCCAAAATATCAAGCGATCGAAAGCAAATATTACGATAGAAATAATACAGACCTATTTTGAAAATTTGGGACAAACAATTGAAAATATTCCATCATCAAACATTATAAACTACGATGAAAGCAATCTCACTGATGATCCCGGTAAAATAAAAGTTCTATGTAGACGAGGATAAAAGAGAGTAGAAAGGATAATAGATTACAGCAAATCCAACACTTCGATTATGATGGCCATTAGTGGATCTGGTGTACTTCTACCCCCATATGTAGTTTACAAGTCTATACATTTGTATCCAACCTGGGTAGAAGGTGGTCCTGATGGTGCTGTATATAACCGCACCAAATCCGGTTTGTTTGATTCTATGACCTTTGACGATTGGTTTGATAAGATTTTCTTACCCTACTGTAAGAAGCTTCCAGGAAGAAAGGTCTTAATTGGGGACAACTTGGCAGCTCACCTTCGATACACGTTTTACGGTGTTGCGAGCAAAATGATATTGATTTTGTGTTATTGCCATCGAATGGAACATATATGCTACAACCGTTAGACGTGTCTTTTTTTGGCCCATTAAAAAAGTCTGGCGATCTGGGCTTGCTGAATGGAAAATGAAAAACAGAAGTTGTATTCTCAAATCGGAATTCCCTGTGCTTTTTAAAGAAGGCAATCGAAAAGATCGTACATATAGAAACAAACATCAAGTCTGGCTTTCGAGCTTGTGGAATTGTTCCGTTGTCACCAGATGCTGTTCTCAAGAAAATACCTGATCCCGAGAGAAAAGAAACCGAAGGCGTAAATGAGGAACATTGGACCAACACCCTTAAGACATTCCTTCACGAAAGTAGACTAACTGTTACTCAAGACTTTAAGAAGGGACGTGGAAAAAATTGCAAGTGCCTGCTGGCAAAGGCATTTCCTTAAGACATCTGATATTGATGCCGAGATAATCCTAGAAGATATAAGTGAAGATGAAGAACTTGAAGACGAATGTGAGTGTGAAAATGAGAGTGATCAAGAAGAAACTGTAGAAATGCAGCATGAAGATAATGAACATATGTTCCTTCAAAACCAAATTGATACTAATGAGGCTGACTCTGCAATAGAAGTAGGAATTTTTGTAGTAGTTAAGTTCTGTTGTTCAAAAACAAAAGCTAATAATAAATACTATGTTGATTGTGTTACCGAAGTTATATCAGAAAAAAAAAAATATTCTTTTAGTAAATTTCTTAAGAAAAAATTCAGAAAAAATGGGGGAATATTTTACATATCCGACAGTTAAGGATGAAAGCATTATAGAGGAAGATCAAATCGTGAAAGTATTTAAAAAGTTTCAAGATTTAAGGCGCCAAAGATATCATTTCCCGACTTTTATGTTCATTGAAAAATATAATATATAAAATATATTTTATAAATATTTTTACATTAATGTTATATTATTAGTTATTAGTTACTCAAATATTATTACCAGAATTCTTGTTTATGTTGCCTATTAGTCGATGAGAGGTGAAGTTTTATGTTTTTTAATGTAAATTTGTTTTTCTACGAATAAAAACTTTAATATGCTTCTTTGTTTTTTTTGTACCTAACATTTATCAATAAAAAATATATAAAAAAAATATGTTAAAAAAAAAAAAAAAAAAAAAAAAAAAAAAAAAAAAAAAAAAAAAAATATATATATATATATATATATATATATATATATATATATATATATATATATATATATATATATATATATATATATATTTTTAATTTTTTTGTCCGAATTTGCCCCGTACTAGGATCTAAGACAATTTTTAACGCTTAACATATGGTCGTCCGCCTTTACCCCATATATAGGGGTGGAGGTGGACACTCTTTAACAAAAAAAAAGTAGTTGGAGGAATGAAAGTTTAGTTGGTTCTACTATGGAATTTGACAATAAAGACATGCGAGATTCGAAATAATTTTTTTGCAAATTTTCTTTTGAAAATTGTAATTGTTATTAACAAAAAACAGCAAAAAAACGTCCGAATGACGGTACTATAGAATGATAAACATATGGATAAAGCAATTTCCCGAATGTGTTTATTTCTTTGATTATTACATATCTAATGGGTAGAGAGGAAGGATAAAATATATAAATTATATAATACCCCATATATACAGAGCACATACAAATGACATTAACGTATTAATTATACTACATTTAAATATCCATTGAAAAAGAAGCAGTTTTTTGTTTTGTTTTAACTTTTATTATCTTCTTTATTTCTGGAGGAAAATTATATGCAAAATTTTCTTGAAAAGTACTTATATTATGCGGCGGTATTCGTAGATAGTTGCAACCTCTAGTTGACATATTATAGCTTTCATTATTTTGTGTAAATAAATGTGTTTCTCTTTATTTTCGAACCCAGCAAAGAAGCACACAGTGCCACCACAATAGAAACACGTACTGTATAACCATATGAATTTATGTATGTATCGAAAATTTGTCGGAAACAACTCCCATTTTGGACATGGTAACAAGTACCCTTTGTTAGAAACGTTTGCGGAAATGTTCCTTAAAATGCTACTTAGGTAATAATAATAATAATAATAATATTTATTTCCAAGACCACAAAGGTATAGGATTAGTCACAAAAGAACTTGAGCACAAGGACTCAAATTATTCTATATAAACTAGATAAAATTACATAATTACATGCACAAATTTAAAAAAACAAACAGAACACAAAAAAAAAATAAAAAATCAAACATGTATAAATAAGACATACATACGAACGTGCTAATGCTTAATCTTCTAAATATTCATAAATCGAATAGTAACATTTATCAGCTAGATACTTTTTCATTGCGTTTTTAAATACTTTTATATATTCCATGTTTTTTAATGAATTAGGAATCTTATTATAAAGGTTTATTCCTGTGTAATTTGGGCTTTCTTCATATTTTGATAGATTATGCCTTGGTGTAAGTAAGTTTTCACATTCCCTTGTAAGACAACTATGGTTGTAATTGTTCGGTAAAAATATATTTAAATTATTTTTAACATAAACGACAATATCTAATATATATATGCTTGCCAAAGTCAAAATATTTAGTTCTTTAAATAAATTTCTACATGATATGTATTTAGATACTCCTATAATATTTAGACAAAGAAAAAAAAAATATTTTGTTGTGGTGGTTTGGAAAAAAAAAAATTTTTTTTTTTTCACCAAACCCCACCCCCCCAAAAAAAAAAAAAAAAACAATTTTTCCGTTTTTTTATCATCAAAAATAACCCCAATTGGGGTTAAACTACCCACGTTACTCCCATGATATTCCGATAGCTTTCTTTTGAAGCTTAAATAATCTTTGGGAATGATACGAAAATCCCCCAACAATAATGCCATATGTTAACCTTGCAACAAAGTGAGTGTAATAATATGCTAAAACAGTTGTCCTACTTGATATTTTTGTTAATCTATACAACGCATAACAAACAGAAGAAAGTTTCTTTGCTACATATTCAATATGAGTTTCCCAATTTAACGCATTGTTTATATACACCCCCAAAAATTTTGTTGCGCTTATCTGTTCAATAGATTTGCCAGCTATTTTTATTAAATGACTTTTCTCATAACTAGTGTGCCTAGGGGAAAATAAACAAATACCGTTTTGGAGATATTTAAAAACAACCTATTTGTTTTAAATTGATTCGAAAATTCTGTTAAAGAGATTTGTACATCAGATATAACTTCTTCATTTCTGGAACATAAATAGGGAATATCATCCGCGAACATTATTAAAAAATTATCAAAAAAACCGGGTAAATCATTAATATAGAAATTAGAACAGCAAAGGGTCCCAGAACTGATCCTTGCGGAACTGCAAACTCTATATGTAATTTTTCAGATTTAATTCCACTTACTTCAACCACTTGAGTTCTGTTTATAAGATATAACATAAGCCAGTCATTTACTTTACCCCTTAGGGCATTTTTTTAAATTTCTCTAAAAGTAAACTATGATTTACCAAATCAAAAGCTTTGCTTAAGTCCATAAATAATCCTATACATTTATTGTTAGTGTCTAAGTTTTCATAAAGTTTATTTAAAAACGCCATTATAGCTGTTTCAGTGGAATGATTCTTTCGAAAACCATGTTGAGATTCTGAAATAAGTATAGTATGTTTTGTGGCAAATTCTACAAGACGATTAAATACAACTCGTTCTAATATTTTGGAGATAGTTGATAACTAAAGCTGGCCGAAGTGGCTGGAGTACAGTCACGGTCTTGCGCTGGCGTCACACGTGCCGATTTAGAAGTGATTTACGCTACAGTCTTATTTGAAGAAAGGTTAATGCGTGAGGTTGTACCTATAAATTATACATAATGTCAAACGCGCCAAAGGGTAAAAAACGACCGTACGCGGACACAGTGAATAAATTTATCGGTGAATTTCCGGATTTATTCCATGACGGATGCAAAATAATTTGTAAAGTTTGCAATCAAGACTTGATGTGCTGGCACAAAATAGATTGTCGTCGTCATATCAATACCGTGCAACATCAAAATAAAAAAAATGGCATGCCTTTGACAACTCAGTTTATGTTTGATTTATTATTAATGTTAATAGCCTGTAATATTCCGCTACACATACTGGATAAATAACCATTTCGGGGAGTTTTGGAATAAATACAATCCCCAGGTGAACTTACCAAGTCGTACATCGTTACATAGATATATTCCAGCTGTTCGTGAAGACATTGTAAATAGGATTAAATGTGGATTAAAAAATACAAGGCTCTGGTTATGTATTGACGAGACGACAGATTTTAAAAAAAAATTCTATTTTAAATATTATAGTACGTATACTGCACCCTCTTAAACCAACATTTCCACTTTTACTAGCTAGTAAAAGACTAACTGCGTGTACTGGCGAAATAATTATGCGTGTGATGTTGGAGACATTCGAAAAATTTGAACTTTCAACAAGTCAACTATTGATGTTTGTGACTGATGGTGCCGCGACAATGCGCGTGGTAGGCCGTTCTCTTCAAAGAGACAATATTGTAGGTTTTTACATGTTACGTGTAAAGTGCATGCGTTACATCTTGTGGCAGAAACGATTCGAAAATGTTTTCCAGAGGTAGATGCATTAATAGCAAATACAAAAAAAGTATTTCTCAAATCTCCTAAACGGCTTCGAGCATTTCACAGACAGTGTACTGGTATCCCTGAACCACCAGAGCCGATTCTTACACGTTGGGGAACGTGGTTGAAAGCGGCTTTTTATTATGCTGAATATTTTCAACAAATAAAAGCTGTGATACCAGTTCAACCCTAACGAGGCTGCAGCTATTAGGGAAAGCCAGACAAGCTTTCAAGACGTTTCCCTTGAAACAGATTTAAAAACTATTAATAACAATTATAGAGGACTACACGATGCAACAGAAAAATTGTAAAATAGTTCTTTGTCGTTAGTGGAATCGTTGCAAATAGTGGACGACGTAAATACACAGCTACAGGCTATAAATGATGCAAGAAATAATCGCGTTAGTGAAAAATTCGAGAGTGTATTACAGAAAGATCCTGATTTTAGCAAATTATGACAATTTTGTGATGGTGCATCTACAACTTCGTTAAGTGAGTTCACAGATTGTTTTACTTATGCCTGTATTACATCCGTAGATGTCGAACGGTCATTTTTAAAATACAAACATATTTTTTCACCAAAGCGAGCATCGCTGACGGAGACAGCTGTAGAAACATACCTGATGCTATTATACTATAGATCTTCCCCACTTTGTGATGACGACAACCAAGTGCTTAAAAGGGTGAGTTTTATAGAAATTTTTATAAAATGTAACATTATTGTTTAAATTTATTTCCATTTATTGTACTTATTCAAGTATTATGATATGATGTAAACATATGAGTCATATGACGGCTCTGTTGGTCAGGTGACCTCGGCCAGCTTTATCGATAACATAGGTAACCCCCTTCTACACATCTTTGGCTTTACATTCGAGAGTTGTCTAATTTCTGTGATGTTTGTTATCATTATTATTATTTGAAAAGTCATATACGATATGATATTTAAATTCATTTTAGGACTTTGTTATTATTCTACTATAATAATATAAAAACGTTAACTGGTTTGTAATTAAAATGTATCGTTTAGCAATCAAACAAGTAGATATTTTCCAGTATTCTCATTGTCATTATTTTCATTGTGTCACCATTGATCACTCATAAATTTCATTTACAACAAAAATTAAACATTAACAATTTTTACTGTTACAGTCGTTACTATAGTAGTAAAATCTACTGTATTGTATGATTTTTAATTCTTGGGAAGAGAAATACATACACACTTTAACCAAAACATTAAATAATAATTCAGTGTTGGTTCGCTTTATTTCTAGATTTTCAACCACGGTATGTATTATTTCAAACTATTCCATTTATGTTGAAGCCCAAAGGCAATTATGAGGAAACGTGTATTGTGTGGAGCTCTCAGATGGAGCGCAGCGATCAGAGGCGGACGAACAACGTGAAAGGGGATACAAAACATTGTAGGTCTTAATTTGTTATATTCCATAGCAAATACAGTATATTTTATAACTGTTTTCGGGTAGTGAAAACGCCCTGTTTTTTCTTGAACCATACTAACTTATTTTCCACTTAAATAAATCCATATTTTTCTCCGAACGCCGCCTTTGCGTCTAAAGTATCAAGAGCACTTATTGAACCGTACGAAATGTGCAATAGAAAGCCAGCATTTATGTAGGCTCGAATTTTCATGCCAAACGAAAGAATGGCTGCATTGATGAAAGCCCTGGGATAAATAGGATATAGGCATAGAATAAACTAGTTCTTTTGTTTTGGCTTTGACTAGTCGTTCTTATTCTGGATATATGGCAGTATATTCTGGTACGGACAACTTCATTATTATGAGCTTAGAGAAGAGAACAATTAAATTAGGATTACAACAAAATTTAAAACTAATTGAGAGGTAAAATCTTTCCGCTATTTTATTTTGAAAAGTAAATTTTCGATCGAAAATTTCCTTTTTTGTGAATAATTTGTTATAAAGGATGTTTAAAAAGATGTGGAAATAAACGGTACTGGGAATTTCTTATATGAAAATAAGTGGAATGTAAACATATAAACATCAATCAAAAACCTTGCCGTTACCGAAATACCCGGTGTCAAACTTAAATTTTTATTTTTTTTTTCTTTCAATTTTCAACTTCGATATAATTCTTCCAAAAAATTTTCCTATGTTACCCCATACAATGTATACACTGGTCCTTTGTAAACAAGATGCTTAATCGAATGAAGTAAAAAATACAGGTTCTCGAAAAAAAAATCGGAGAGATTCTTCGAGAAAAAAGTGGAAAGTTTGAACTCAAGATTCCAGAATCCAGTTAAGAAGTTTATTTAATTTGCAAAACGGCAGGTATGTCAAAAGTTTACATATCTAAAGGTGAGTACAGGTGAGGAGCAAACTTGCAAAACTCATTTTGTCCAAAATTTTTATTTTCTAGCTGAAGGTGGCGCTGGCTTCTTATAGTTAAGTTCTAAGATTCTGTAATGTCTTAGACGTTTAAAGCTCATTTTGTCCCAGTGTAAATAAATAGGGAAAATCACCTAGATAAACAAAATACATTTTGTCCAGTGGTATTGGACTTACAAAGTGAATTTTGTCCATAAACATTGAACATACTACATTTTGTTTGGTCATAAGGGTCATTATTGCAACAGGTTGGCTAGGTAAACGTGTGTTTAATATTATAATAGTGCTTTTTTTGGAAAAATGGAGAATTTAGAAAATGAACATGTTGTTGATGACAGTATGGAAGAGCGTAGTAGTAGAAAACTGAAGAAAAATATTACATCTCGCCAGCGAAAAAGCAAATAAGGTAATTTTAACTCTCTTAAGGTTAGAATTTATAAAATATAATGTTTGGCTTTAATTTAAGATACTCAAATTTGGATATCAATTTGGATAATTTCAATATAGTTTGTAATCATAATGATGCTAACATGGATTGTAAAAACGAAACAAAATCTCATGTATTGCGAATTCGTGAAATTTTTTTTAAAAATCCTAATAAAATTTCCCAAAACAACATGCTTGGAAATGTAATGGAGGCTGAACAGCCAAAACGCAAGCGAAGTCGCAAAGTTGATGGGAAATCTCACGAATTTTTTGTAAAGTATTTTGTAAGTGGCAATGAAAACTGTGTTTTGTTAAAATATACTTAATTATTTCTATTTTGTAAGGTATTTATTGAGAGTCGTAAACATCAAGTTTGTCAAAAACTATTTAGAGACATATATAGTGTGTCTCAAAGGAGAATAAATTTAATCTGCAATAAAATTATAACAGGATCTCGAATTACTGAAAAAAGGGGTGGCGATAAACGCTCTTCGAAATATACTGCAAAGTTTAATGCTGTTAAAAACTTTATATGCCAACTAAAAAGGAAAAGAAAGTCGTTACGGGCGAAGTAAGTCAAGAAGAATTTACTTGTCTTCTGAATATACAATTTCTAAACTTTGGGAGCTTTATAATGAAAAAGCAACTAATGAATTAAAAGTAAATTATAAATACTTTAGCAAAATTCTTAATAATAAATTCAACATAGGTTTCGGTAGCCCTGCTACAGATATTTGTGGATATTGTGTACGAACTGGTACACAAATTAATATCACTGAGGATCCAAATATTAGAAATTATTTTAAGACGCAGTTAAAAGTGCATAAATTTCGTACTGCCCAATTCCATAAACTGATGAATGAAAAACCACCCAATTCAATCTCTTTTTGTTTTCATCTTCAGCAGGTGCAAGTTCTTCCAAAAGTGCAAATACAGGATGTGTTTTATGCACAACAGCTCTCATTTTATTTTTTCTGCGTAACAGCCACCAATTGTAAAGACACAGTTTTTTATTCTTGGATAGAACAGCAAGCTGGAAGGGGGAGCCATAGAAATATCCTCGGCTCTTTTACATTTTTTAAAAAACACCAACTTTCCTCCAAATATAAAGCATCTTAGGCTATTCGCTGATGGATGTGGGGGACAAAATAAAAACAGTCATATTGTCCACAAGATAATGTTATGGCTACATAAATTTGCCCCCGACACCATTCAGAAAATAGAACTCATATTTCCAATGAGAGGACATTTTCATATCTCCCTGCAGATAGAATTTTTGGTAGGGTGGAACAGATTTTAAGACGCCACAGTATTATAAAGACCCCTGAAAAATATTGGGAGCTATATTCAAAAGTTGGAAAAAATCGAAAGCTTGGTATTGATTGGTCTTTATTGGACATTAAAAAGGATTCCATTTAAAAAAAAAAAAAAGTAGGAATCAGTTCAAGCAAGAACATTTACATAAAAAGGGGAAGACTTCCAAATACGATTTTAGTAAAAACAGAACCTTTGTATAAATCTAATGACACATCAAAAAAATATGAGACCCTGTTAAAATCCCGTAAATGGTTTAATCAAGTTGAAATTCCAGAGTTACCCCTAGGGCATAAAATTAAAAAGAAAAAAAATAGATAGTTTAAAAAAATTACTTATTTCGTTATCGGGAGAAGAATGGTACGACGTTCCTGAGTTAAAATGGATAGTTCCAACTTTGAGCGAAGAAGGTGATGAAGAGGATGAACATGGCGAAGAAGAGGGTGAAACTTGTGAATGCGCCGAACAAGATGATAATGATTTTGCTTAAAAATAATATGTTACTATCTAGCCGAGGCTTAATGTTAATTTTTTCATTACTTGTTTTTTGCCTATACCTTAGTAAAGTTAAGATACAATTTGTTTAAATAATATTTCAAAGTTTGACATTATTATAAGGTTTCGGTATATTATACCAATATTTTTATTAAGTGTAACATAAAAACAATTTGTATGTTTAAATAATAAAACATATTTAAAATAAATACAACTTTCTGTGTTATTTTAGTGGTATTAAGACATTCATAATGCATTTTGTCCACAAAAGACTTGCAAACTGCATTATCTCCACGCATTTTTTTGCGATTTACTATCTATTTTTTGTCTTTCTAGTATCAAAATATGTACTTTAATAACTTAAATATACTACATTTATTTCATATTAAACGATTTTTCCTGGCAGTTATAATTTTTCTGTAACAGTTTTTCGGCCACCCTGAAAATTTGTAAAAATGGACAAAATGCATCTTGCAAGTCTGCTCCTCAGGTGCAAAATCGAAAATTTTTCTGGCTACCCATTGAGGTGCCTCAGCGATCCCCAAGAAAATTTGGTTTCATATAGTCAAGGAATATTGTTCGCAGTTTTTATGACTTTTGGGCTGTGTTTAGGATCTGCGATTTGAGCTCCAGGGGTTCCCAAAATGTGTCCCTCTTTTTGGTTTCACGCTTATATCTCGATAGTGGTTGATCGTAGCGAAACCGTCATTATAGACAATATTACAGTTGAAAAAAGGTGGCACAAAATAATATCTATTCATTTTTTTTATACCTATCCGTTTTCGAGTTATAAGCCGTTGACCTTAAACACCTATCAAGTGAAGGGGATCAGCTCGAAGCCCTGCCCACCATAGACCTTAAACCCCCATGAAGCTGTTTTGAACTTGATGTTCTGCAAATGCATCAAAGCCTGTGGTGATGCAAAATGCAGTTGCAAGAAAGCTGGTATGAACTGCTCCCCTATATGCCAGAACTTCCATGGAAACTGCCCAAATAGTATTCCGTTCAATGATGATGAGGATTGCGAAATCCTCCCCATCGACAGTGATGCTGCAGTCCCTTGACGAAATACAGGACGACCCAGAACCTGGTGATGAACCCCGAAGTTATCTAGGCCAAAAAGATCAAGGAAAAATTAAGATGTTTTATTTGCTTACTTTTACTTTTTTTTTATGTTACTATTTACATTTACATTACTACTTTCACTATTTATTTTATAGAAACATTTTGCGAATTGTGCTGTTTTTATTAAATATTTACCTGAAGTTTTTAACCCTGTTATAACTACCTATATTATAAGCAAGTAAAAAAAATTGTAATACACACGGAATTTAAATTATATAGCAATTTAAATGTATGGATGTCACGTATGTGTCGGCACGTATTATAAATCATTTCTATGGTGATATAATTATTATTTACCAGGAAAAAGTAACCTCCGGTAATTTTTTCATTTAAACGGAATTTTTTATGAATTTTGCAAATAGGTATAACTTTTGATATAATGGGCAGATTTTACTTTCTTATATACTAGTTTGAAGATAATTTTACTTTCTACAACTTCGTTTTTGAGCAATTTTGGTCTAAATATAACGATTTATATGCTAGGAGTTATTATATGACCAAAACCGTGGCGTGAAATTTATTTAGCAATAAAATAACAATTTTCAACGGCTTATAACTAGAGTTGGCAAATCGGTCCGCAAGTCACGGGCGGTGCCAGGTAGAAAAATACCCAAATATATAAGCGAGACTTGTTTAATATTTTAGCAAAGACTAACATTTGATTTTAGTCACTGTTTGTTAAATTTTGTTTTTGATATTAATTTAATAATAAAGTGTGTCAGACCTGTCCAAGGGTAAAAAACGGCCATACGCTGACAATGTGAATAAATTTATCAATGAATTCCCGGATTTATTCTACAATGGTGCTATAATAATTTGTAAGGTGTGCGAGACAGACCTGATGTGCTGGGACAAACGTGATTGTAAACATAAATTCTGTGCTACATAAAACTAAAAAAAAAGCGTGCCTTCAACAACATAGTTTATGTTCGATTTACTCTTAATACTGATTGCCTATGATGTTCCGCTGCGCATACTTGATAAACAACCATTTCAGGAGTTCTGGAATAAATACAATCCCAAGGTGACGTTACCAAGTCGCACAACGTTGCATAACTATGCACCAACTGTAAGTGAAGACATTGAAAATAAAATCAAATGTGTACTAAAAAAATACACGGCTCTGGTTATGTGTTGACGAGATGACAGATTGTAAAAAAATTCTATTTTAAATGTTACAGTACCATGTACTGGAGCCCTCTTAAATCAACATTTCCATGTTACTAGCTAGCAAAAGACTAACTGAGTGTACTGGCCAAGCAATTACGTGGGTGGTGCTGGAGATGTTAGAAAAATTTGACCTGTCAAAAAGTCAAGTACTGATTGATGTTTGTAACCGATGGTGCCCCGACAATGCGTTTGGTAGGTCGTTTTCTTTAAGAGCGCGGTTGTAGGTTGGTACATGTTGCTTACGTGTAAAGTGCATGCTTTACATCTTGTGGCAGAAACTATTCGACAAGGTTTTCCAGAGGTAGATGCTTTAATAGCAAGTACAAAAAGTATTTCTTAAATCTCCTAACACTTGCATTTCATAGCAAGCGTCGCGATATTCCCGAACCACTACAGCCGATTTTTACACGTTGGGGAACATGGTTGGAGGCAGCTTTTTATTATATTGAATATTTACAACAACTAATAGCTGTGATACTACAATTAAATCCAGAGCAAGTTGCAGCTATAACGCCATGCAAAACTTACAAAACAGTGCGTTGTCGTTAGCGGAGTCACTGCAAATAGTAGACGAAGTAAATCGATTGATACACTCTATAGGTGACGCAAAAAATTAGACCGTTGGAGAAAAGTTCGCACGTGTGTTAAAGCAAGACACCGGTTTTACCAGTTTAGGACTTGTGATGGTACTGATGGTGCAGATCCATTAAGTGATTTCAAAGACTATTTTAAGTATGCTTGTATTACATCAATAGATATCGAACGGTCGTTCTCCAAATAGAAGCATATTTTTTCACCACATCGAACATTACTCTCGAGACAACCATAGAAATATACATGATGCTGCAAAGTTTTTACACATCTTTTCCAATTTGCGATAACCAAGCTAGTTAAGAGGGTAAGTTGTGCATATATTGTTACAAATTGTAACAGTTTATTGCTTTTATTACTAGTTAATTTCTTTTCTTACACTTATTATGGTGCGTACTCCTATGTCCTGTGGCGCATTTTTGTCAACTCTAGAAGAATAAGAAAAAAATGACCAGATACTATTTTATACCAAATTCTTTCAACTTTAATATTGTATGTAATGACGTTTTCGCTAGGACCAACCATTATCGAGATATAAAGGAAAAATCAAAAACAGGGACATATTTTTGGAACCCTTGGAGTTAGTTCCACTCGCAGACCCCAGGACTTTTGGTACAATTATCTACAAACACCTCCAAGCACAGCCCAAAATCAAAAAAAGTGTGCACAAAAGTCTCTCTACAACCCGTTTTTGAGCATTTGTTGACTGGATTAATATTGAAATTTTCTTTAACTGTGGCCTTCCATATCCATATCCATGTCAATGCCATTGTCAAAGTTAATGACACCGTCAATGTTAACGTTCATGTCCATGTCCACAGCCCACGGCCCATAACACACGACCCACATTAAACGGATTATGGCGTAATATCACGTCAGAGTTTCGCCTCAATTCACGTCGCATGGACCTATCGTACATTTCGTAGAGAATCGAATTTGATTGAATTGGAATTAAATATGTATCAAATTTATGAGCATTATACCACAAATTAAGACAGAGTGAAAACAATGAGTGAAAAACTATTGTCTAAGAATGAAAACTTGTTTTGCTATTTCCAATGATATATGCATTTTAATAAAGATATATTGTTATCATAAAATTTTTTTAAATTTTATCTGATTTTTCTCAACAAGATGAAACAGTTCTAGAAAAAGTGAAAATTTTCAACTTCAACAAAAAGGTAGGTATTTAAAATAATCATAAATGAAAATTCAGTTTAGTTTTTGCGTAATTTAAAATTTAATATTAGTATTATACAGTGAACCAAACCAAATACAGGGTGGATATAAGAACTTGACAATTTTTCAATCTCATATACCACTGACTAGTTCAAGTGGAAGAGAGAGGAGGAGGGGATAGATTACCAGATACATAAATTAAATACACATAGAAAGTTACTTCTTATGTAAATATTTACCGCACAAAAATCTGGACGCCAAAATTTTTACATCGTTGTAAGCAGTGCCTATCTAGAATTACGTTGGTTTCGAAACTATAAATACGTTAATATGGACCATATGTATGCATTTAATATTTCAAAATTAGCATAACTTGTGTCGATATGAAAATTTTGACGTCCAGATTTTTGAGTGGTAAATAATTACATAAGGAGCAATGTTTAATTTATACCCGATACCATTTCAGTAGTCATGGAGATGTAACCGAGCAACATTGTGCGGTCGTGATAGAAAAGTTTTTACTTTCTTATACCTAATATAAGGACGTAAACTAATTGTAATTTTATTCGACTTCGAGATTTTGATTGATATATACGTTTTGAACCCTCCTGACTATTTTCCGATTGATGTATCTGTGTGTGTGCGTGTGTGAGCGTGCACGTGCTCGTGCGTGTGCGTGTGTGTGCGTGCGCAGGCGCGATGACGCGTGCGTACTTGGTTGCGTGCGTGCCTGCGTGCGTGGGTGTGTGTGTGTTAGTGTGGGAGCGCGCGCGCGTATCCGCGATAACTCAAAAAATATTAATGGGAGACTTCTCAAATTTGGCAGTTAAGATTGTCAACAACATTTTAGGTGACACATTAAATTTGGTGAATGTGGTGCCACCAGAAGAGACTTAATGAATGAAAGAGGAAAAATGGTTCAATTTCGGGAAAAAAATTTCAAAAAATGTATTGCATTTCTGGACGAATTATAATGAAAAAACATCTATATGAAAAAAAATCTGTCCGCATGTCTGTAGTATCGCGATAGCAGCCACAGTTTTTGAGATACAGCTTTCAAATTTGGTACACTTGTTCTAAATGCTAAACACAATGAAAAAATTCGGTGATGAGCAAAATTGTTCAGCTGACTTTTTTGTATTTGACTTTACAAAAAAAGTATATTCTTGATGAAAGATTATAAATCATATCTACTATATCAAGCGACTAAAATATATTTTCCAAGTACTTAAATAAAACTGATGTAAACTGAAATATTTTACACATTTGGCCTCATAAAATGGAGTTAGGATAAATTTAACAGTTTGACATTTGAAAGTTATAATTTTGCAATGTTCTAAGTTGTCAATATAAATGTCAATGTTAATAACAAAAAATTATTAAAATATGTGACATGAATTATTACTGACTATCGAATGAAGCTGATAATTAATTATTAAAAATTTTAACAGAGTTATTATTGGGAAATATGCAAATATGCAATATACAGGATGAACGCCAACTTATCTGTGTACTTTTAGGAGGGCGTTTCTTTTGATATTAGTAACACGAATTGCAAAAAAAAATAAAAAAGTAAGTTGAAAAACTGACCTACCTTACCTAAAATACTGTTAAACTTTTGTGGCCCGCTGCATTGCTCATATGACCCACTTATGACGCTAACAACATGATTTGTTTATCTAAGTTCCTTGTAAATTGCAAAGATACAAAAACCGTCAGAAATTCACCGACAAAGTTATCCTATTCCAGTTTTTTAGTTCAAATGATAAATCATTAAAAAAAAAACTTCACAAAAAGCCCGTAAGCGGCTATTCGGCGGGCTTTAATATTCGACCACGTACGCATATGGAGACAGAGGCGTATTCAGGACTCACGTTTCACAATAGCAATTATTTTCACTATCAATTTTAATTTAATTAGTTTCATAATTTATTAACATTGACAATTTTTTTAATTTATTAGGTAGACACAAGGGTAGCCATATTACAATAAGTGTTCAAAATTGTCAACACCAACCTGCATATGCAGTTGAGCCCTTCTTATCCAATTTCTATGTACATTCTCAAAAATTAAATAAAAAAATAGTAATCTTTTCAATTACTAACAATATCGTAACTGAATGTTTAGCAAAAAGCTCCTGCAGTATAACTTCAACCCCTCCCTATTCATTTCGTCATAGAAAAATCACAAAAAGGGTAAGGAGCAGTAGGTTCACGGCGCGGCGACAAAGTGCACCGAACACTACAAAAATGTATTACATTTATTTATTAACAGGAAAAAAAATTCCATAAATTCACCTCAGTTCGGCTCTGTTAGTGGACGGCATTCATTATTACGTGCCGATTTTCATACGAGAAATCAATGGTCGGTCGGAGCGTTTGAAGGGATTATGTTAAAAAAAATGCCATCGGAGACAAGTGGCAAAAAAGTGATGTAACAATTATTGGTAAAAAACAAGGTCAATGTCGTAGTCACCGAACCTATCTTAATTTCTTTTGGGTTGAGATAGGTCAGTTAATAGTTTTTCAAAATATTTGAATAATTTTATTTTTTTTTCCTCGGAAACTATAGCACATAGATTTTTTTATTTTTTTTTATATGAACTTACCATTAAGGGATCTACCATCCCTTAAATTTAATAAAATAAGTTAGAACTCACCCTGTATAATTGTTTTAATTCACCACAAATGATAATTTAGTTTTAATATCTAACAAAATCCAAATTTTGACACCCAATGTTAGCCTAGATTTTGTTCCAGGTGTGTACAACTCCTAAATCCGTCACTGGGTTACACCTTGTATGTTCACAGTTTTAAGCTTGTTTTTGGGGATGATATATTTTGTAAATTATTTAACGGAGTTTTAATCCGGTTTGCTTAGTTTCCAGCAATTATAAAAGTCCTTCGTGTTCTGTAGATTGGATAGGTAAAAATTTTAAAGAAAATAAACGACATAAGCTTTAGTTACAATTTACAAAATAATTTTTCCAACATATTTGAAGCACTCTCGTTCAGGCAATGGAATGGTCAGTCCAAGTAGAAACTTTTGTGATAATTACAGAATTAATTTCAAACTGGTGCATTCCAGTTTAGCCGCCATTGTTCCAACATAAGACCACAGTAAGGTATTTGTTTGAGGACACTTGCAGTCAGTCTGATATAAAATTAATTGCGTGCAAAATTTTATTTTAATCGGACCATTTTAATTCCAATGATGCAGATCCAAACTGGCTTTCATTGCAAATACTTTTGTAAGAATTTTAATTTAGGAAAAGCTACCTAATATTTTAGAAGGGCGTTCCTTTATTTCCATACTAAACTAGTTTGACTAGAAGTTAAAGCTGGGAAATAGAGCAGTTTATTTTATTAATGGTATTATACAGGGTGTCTCGCAAAAAACGCCGCAAGTCATAACTCCGTTATTTCTTGTCCGATTTTAAAAAACAAAAAAGCAAAATTAATGGTTCTACAAATACTACAAACTGGCACTAATTTTGTTTTCTTTGACATCAACCGTAATGTCAGGCAATAGTCAACTCGTTTTTTTTTAATGAAAGTCTATATATTTTTTTACTTAGTCTGGTAGAGATTTTTCTGAATTCAACGATGTATCACAACTTGATTTTCGTGAAATGTTAATTGGAAAAACCGCTGCCAATTACTTGGGGATCAGAACTTCCTCACCGTAGTAAAACTCGACGTGTGGTGGAGTTTATAGTAAAAGTAATTTTTAACGTTTCAAAAAAAGTCACATTTTTTTGACGTTTCAAAAAATCACTTTGACGTTTCAAAAAGTCACATTTTTTGACGTTTCAAAAAGTCACATGTTTTGACGTTTCAAAAAGTCACATTGGTGGAATGTCACTAATATTTCTTTTAGACCGATTTTGTTCATTAACGAACTCAATCTCCTCCTTGACCTCTAGGATGTGTGTACCAAATTTGAAAGCTTTATCTCAAAAACTGTAGCTGCTATCGCGAACACAGACAATTTTTTCTGTCTGAAATTTTGTGTATCGTCATAATTCGTCGAGATTCGTCCAGAAATGCAATAAAAATTTTCAAAATTTTTTTCACGAATACAAAAAAAATAAGTAAATGTTTATCAATATTAATTTCGGCTTCTAATAAAATTATCAAGTGTGCCATGGAAAACAAACCGACACAAAATGTTATTTGAGCTTCTACATTAATCTTGTATTACCAAGTATGCCATGGAAAATAATGAAATCAACAAAGGGACAAAGTCATTTAAACCTTCTGTGTTAAACATTATTGTTGCTTATAATTTGCTGTTTTCTGTGAAATAACAAATTAAAGTAACCACGAATAACAGTGAACTGACCAACATGTTATAATACTATACTTCGAATGCAATAAAAATAGGAACCAAGCGGTGCGTCTTTACATGATTCGCTTTCGGAATAGAGAAGTTCCAGAAAGCCGTAAATTTAGAA
The DNA here is from genome assembly GCA_029963845.1 of Rhamnusium bicolor. Lineage (NCBI taxonomy): Eukaryota > Metazoa > Arthropoda > Insecta > Coleoptera > Cerambycidae > Rhamnusium > Rhamnusium bicolor. The sequence continues at coordinate 75,322 of JANEYF010002616.1, read as the reverse complement.
AACTAGACAAGAATTTGAGAAATTATGGTGCTTTTAGGAAACCTAAACGACTGGAACGTCAATTTAATCAAAATGTAGAATTAAATGTAGTTCTTACTTACAGGATAATCTAAGAACTTCTACCTCTGAAATTGCCAATAATATTAATACATCAAAAGCTACTGTATGTACATAAAATATTGAAAATACACAAATTCAAACCCTACATGTCTCAAAAATTGTGAGCATTGGAGGAAAATGATCGTGGTCGAAGGGAGAAATTTTGTCGTTTTTATTTAAACATGATTCAAAGAGATCGTGTTCTTTATAGGTAAATAATTTGGTCTAATGAATGCACTTTTAGCAATAATGGCATTTTTAATAGAAACATCCACCGATATTGGAGTCAGGAAAATCCCAGAATTATTGTCACAAATAATTTCCAACGAAGATTTAGTGTTAGTGTCTGGTGCGATCGATTGATAGGACGATTTTTCATAGATGGCACACTAACTCAAGAAAAATACTTAACTCTTGACTAAAGATTTTCAAAAATTTTTTACATGACTTGACTTTTGCAGAATTTAATAAAATTTATTTTCAACAAAATGGGACAACCCCAGATAACGCAAGAGTAAATGTTAATTGGATAAATACTACATTTGGTCCAATGTGGTAAGACACGCATGGACTAGTTCGCTGGCCTGCTCGTTCTCCTGATATCACACCACTCGATTTTTGGTTTTGGGGCTATCTTATAGATCAAGTGTATCTAACAGATCCGACAAACAAAGACATTTTAAGACAGAGAATAATCAACATTTGTCGCGAAATACCTCTCAATTTTATATTGAACGCTATCCACGGAGTAGTTCGAAGATATAAAATACGTATTCGTCAAGATGGCGGACAGTTTGAGCAATACTTATAGAATTTTTTATTATTACAATCAAATTTTCCAACATTATCAAAATATATTATTTCACAAAGGAACGAAAATTAATGATAAAAGTAGTAAAAACCTGAGTGTCTAAATGAAATTTGTCGCTCTATTGATTTCATTGTTTTCCATGGCACACTTGGTAATACAAGATTAATGCAGAAGCTCAAATGACATTTTGCGTCGGTTTGTTGATTTGATTGTTTTCCATGGCACTCTTGGTAATTTTATTAGAAGCCCAAATTAATATTGATAAACCTTTACTTTTTTCTCCAACTAACCCTGCACGAGAATCAAGTTGTGATACATTGTTGAATTCAGAAAAAAAAATCTCTACTAGACTAAGTAACAAATATATATATATATCCTTTTATTTGAAAAAAAGTTGACTATCGCCTGGTATTACGGTTGATGTTGAAAAAAACAAAATTAGTGCCAGTTTCTAGTATTTGTAAAACCATTAATTTAGTTTTTTTAAAATCGGACAAGAAATAACAGAGTTATGACTTGCGCCGCTTTTTGCAAGACACCTTGTATATTTAAAATATTCGCAGATATACAGGGTGTAAAATATATTATTCAATATGCTTTTCCAGAACGTTTCAAAGTTGTGGTAAATGATATTATCCAGAAACCGTAATGTGCAGGGTGTATCAATCATTTTAGTCTATTTTAAGTTTATTTTTAAACCAAAAATATAATTTTAAAAATGTATACAGGGTGATTCACTTGTTATACCGAGATTTTTAATGGTCGATAGATTTCGTCGAAATAAGATTATTTTGCGGTAAAAATATTTTTCTGCATGGCCCTTGCTTTCGAGATACAGGGAGTTAAGAATGAGTTTTTCAAAGGTTTTTATTTATTTTATTTTTTCTCCTAAGCTGAAATACGATGATTTACATTTGTTGAGATATTTTATCCGACAAGTTCAGGATGAACATTTTGTGAAACCAGGCATTTAATTTTTTTATTACTGTGTTATTACTATTTCCCGCAACGCATATCCCTGTACAGATATAAATATATACGACTTGTCTCAAAATTGGTTTCCCCTATAAAACACTTGCAAGAAACCTTTTTCATTAAAACACTTCAAGGAATTTTGGGAAAAAGAAAATTAAAAAAAAAATTTCTGGTGTAGAATTCCAGTCTAAAAAGGAGGCGTAGTTGTTCCTCTCTGATGCCTCTGGGTGAACCAGTTCAAATTTATTTTATAAAATTAATGCAGCCCAACATGCCAATACCTCGTATCAGATATAAAATAAATATCTCATAGTGTAGGAGAAAAAGAAAATAAATGAAAACTGCAACGAATTTATTTTTTTAACACTCTGTATCTTGAAAACGAAGGCTCTGCAGAAAAAGTGTGCAAAAAATAACCTTATTTGGTCGAGATATATCGACTGCTAAAATTATCGGTATTAAAAGTGATTCACTTTGTATACATACAATTTTCCATAAATTCTTACTATGTTCACAAAAATAAAAGAAAATTGAAAATAAAATGAAAAATATAGCCGAGGAACTGAATATTTGAAACATTTTCACACCTGTATTTCATTATGATTCTCTACGTACTTCTCTGAGTAAAAATAGGTATTATAGGCGTAAATGTTGAACTTTCGAATTTATCAGAAATTACTATATCTTTTATTTTTTGCACATGAATTTTTATCATTTATTGTCTAACTATAAAATAGTTATCCCCTTTCCAGTTACATCCACAATAATAAGAACTTTGATATACTCGTAAATTTTAACGAACTTGGTGACAATGGGCCTTTTTCACAGATTTTTTTTTTTGCTTTATGTGATAGTGTTTTATAAAAAAACTTGCCGTAATTTTTATTTTTTTTGAGCACGATTTCTATCGAAAAAAAATAACAAAAGTGCGGAAATAAAGCGCGCCCTTTTACGTGACGTCACGCAACTCACCTTAGTGACGTCAAAGGGACTACGACCTTGAACATGACACAACGGTGTATTGCAAAGTTGGTTCTCTGCTTTTTTGACAGTTGACGTCGAAATTGACTTTGACAGTCGTTTCTTTTTTAGTTTGGATTGTTGTGTGTGGAACATGTTTAAAAAGTGCTTTGTACCAACATGTACAAATAACAACATGAATTGTCCAATCAAAATTTTCGTTTACGTTCCACCAGATGAAAATAGACGAAAAGCATGGTTTAAAATAGCCAAAGTTGAGAAGCAGTTGACGAAAACTAGAAACATTTACTGTTGTGAAGATCATTTTGATGTAAGAAAAGTAGTTGTATTTAGAAATTGATGCTAAATTATTGAAATTTTACAGTTAAAAGAAGAATCAGAAAACTGGAAAAATATTGTAACAACAATTGCATGTTAAAATAATGGTAGTTCCATTATATTTATAAATAAATTACACGAAAATAAGATTTCTAATGACTTACCGTTTTGTTTTAATATTCCTGACTTCTGCTGATAAATAATCCAAATTTGACATGTAAAACTCGTCCACCATAATAAAATCAACTTTCGGCAGATTTTCTGCATTTCCTTTAGAAAATCCTTGCTCCATTTTCTTCCAATAATGTGCAGAAACAAAATAAAACACGATTCGTAAATGAACACACAGAACATAACCACAAAACTAACCGTTAACAATGTAAAATGTGTCAGTTGTGGTGTGATGTTAGTAGTATTAGGCGTTCTGACAAATGCTACCAACATGATTCCGGTTTGTGTGACGTCACTCAGCTTCAAGGTCAAATGAGTGTTCAAATTGCCATAATAAATGTTTATTTTTTTATTAAAACAATGGGAGACTTATATTTCAAAAAGAGTTGCACAAGGTGAATAGCTATCAGTTAGCTTTCAAATAAACATATTTGTTTTGAGATTTAAGAAGTAGTGAAAATGCCCATTGTTAGCTGATTAAATAGGTTACAAAGGTCAAATGTCAAGATGGCCGAAACATTAAAATTCAAGATGGCAGATGTAATTGAGAATAAGTCTTCCTTAATACTCATTATTTTGAATTAAAACTTGTCAAAATGACAGATTTCGAAAGAATGAACTTCTCTCTACATTATAAGACTACGATGAGTTAAATCAGTTCATTGGTTTTGGAGATACAGTGAATTAAAATAAGGCTACTTGCCGTTTTTAAAATGTGGAACAAAAAACAAACTTTAATATTTGCCATGCCATTTCTTTTTCTCAACCGATTTTAGTAAACTTGCCCTTGTTACGTAAGCAATAGAATTGGCTCTAAAAAAGGTATCAAAATGTCAAAATACAAGACGCATTTTCTAATAGTACTTCTGTTGCTTATACCTACTACTTCAATATCTTAAATAATGTCAATCGACAATACGAACGAAAAGGAATAATTTATACAAAATCTTATCTCGGTAAATAACAGGATGAGATGATAGGGACATTTCACCAGAAATTCACAATAGGTGGTAGACACTAATAAAATTCACCCTGTAAAACGAATGTAATATTATTGAATCATTAAAAAATATCAATATTTTCAAACACTAAAGATTCATGAGCTGTTAAACGATTTTTGTTCGTCACTAACTTCAAGTTTAATGTATGGGGGAATAATGCCTATACCTGAAGCTAAAGCAACACGAAGTCAAGATGAATATGTAGCGGAAAAACTATATGTTTGTTTATAATAACATTTGCAAAATTGTGATGCTTTCCTGTATGAGCATTCTGATTGGTCACTCTGACGATGGTTAGATTGTGATACACGTAATTACAGTTATATTGTTTTGAAATATCTGTTTACAAGCGATTTTAACATATTACTGCGCATACTAAGAATAAAAACGATACGACAATAACCGACTCTATTGCAAACAATGCGCCGAGAGGTCGAATCTCTTCTAAACCACACACAACACAATAATACATTTTTGAAACAAAAGCAAAAATTACAAAACGTATGTAGTTCAGTAACCATAAATCCTCCACAGGATACAATGTGAACGAATTTTTCGGGGAATAATTGGACCCGTCGGGGAATGCCACTAGTAAGGATGAAGAAAATAGCAATTTTTATTGTACATATCTTCTTTTAGGCTTGCGTCGTAACACGGATATAGAATTATTGCTCCTTACATTAAACTCGATGGTCACGAGCTAAATTTACCAAAGGAAAAAACACGAGGTAAACGATCAGTAAAAGCCAGGAAAAATACTATCACGAATGGTATTCATCATGACTAATTTACGAATAACAAAAGTAAAACATTATTCAAGTTAATTATTTCACATAGGTATGCCGAAAATACTATTTATTACAACATGCCATCTAGGAATTCATAACAAGATTTATCAAAATTTACCTACAGTTATTAGCAGTAATGAATGTGTAATTCTGGTATGACAGTGTATTATTCTTTTTAGAAATTTGTACATTTCTATTCTATAAGGATGTTAGTAGAGTTGTAATAACTTCTGTTTCCGGATCCCTCGTACTGTTAACCAAATGTGAATGATGTACTGAGTCGAGCTGCAAATACGGTTTGATATATTGCTCATTTTCATGTTCAATAATTCAATAGTAATTAGTACCGTTCTAATATCCAAACCAACTTTTTCTGTTGAGATTTTTGTTCACTGCTGGGTAATTTATTCCTAAACGCAAATTTTTAAATCATACTCCACCTTTCCAGTTCGGATTGAAAGTAAGACAAGCTTATAATAGTCAGATCGCTGTAATATTGCAACTTTTTTCTTAAAGAGTCAAAAAGCCAAGCTATAAATACCTTTATTATTTTATTCATTTCAATCCTACAATACAATTATCCAACAAAGTAGTTGTAAATAAGTAGCTTATGCGTATACCTATATACAACTTCTCAGCTGACAACTGAGACGAATAAAATTATTTATGGTTTATGGTTTTGACTCTTTAAGAAGAAAATTGCAATCTTATAGCAGCGACCCGACTACATTGGTCTTTATGGTAGTCCCCAATTCCAATAAGCTTTTTCAATAGACTAGACAAAGACTGATATTTTCAGGATTTTTAATCAACCATTTTTGTTATCCGTGCAATTTTGGGATACTGCTTGTATAGTTTTTGAAAATATTGGATTATATTCCATTCTTTCTGTAAAATTTCCCTCTCTAGAATATTTTTACTACAATTTTTCACTTCGTTCCCCCTCCAGACTAAGTCAAACGCACATATACGGAATACCTTAAAGTAAATATACGATTATAATAATTATTACTGTATGAATCAACTATAAGAACAAACATATTATTTACCTTCCTTTGAAATTCGCTTTTCCCAAATAGAAACCATTGCAAACTCAAAGTTTTCAAACTTTCCTTTCTTTTGTTTGATTATTTTTGTAACATTTTCTTTTGGTATTACATGCATCACGAGCTCTTTTGAACCGTACGTTAGAAAATGGGTTAAGTGAAATGTAATCTCGTCTTAAAACCCTCACCATTCTTTCATTTCATGTTGAGGTTCGAGTCCTCTAAAATAGTACCTTTTGTCAATTAAGTAAAAAGTATCGCACAATTTCATTAACATATTATTTAACTACAGTTTTTTGTATTTATTTCTGTTATACAATAATAACAGGCAATATGATGATTAAAGTTATTTAGAATACAGAATTTTCATATTTGTTGCATTACTTATGTTAACAAACGCAAAGCCGGGGCTGTGCATTCTTTAATTTTACGGGTTCTTATCCTAAAATATATTAAGTAGTGTCTTATGTTACTTGTCAACTTGAATGTTCATACATCGCCTTTAGGCATTACCACAAGAATTCTGTGACATTACATAGGCATGTAATATTATATGTATACTAGAATTTCATATACAACTACATAGAAATTATTGTGTAATTTAATGGGGTAGACTATGTACTCTGAATATAATCATTTGAAAAAGTAATGAAATTTGTTGGATAATAATAATCATGCTATACAGGGCCGGCAGCTATATAGGATTAAGTAATTTTCTCTTAACTCTAGGTACAAAAAACGTCAAGTGCATATTTTTTTAATTTCTTTTACAAAATTCGAAAAAGTAGTTGAATTTTTTCGAAAGTTACACGTAAATGCAAAGCATACTACAACTTTTTCTTTTGAATGAAAAACTGTATATTTTTTGTGATTTTGATTCCTTCAGGGTCGGTTTTAGATACCCTGAGATCTTAGTGCTCTAAGGAATTGAGGGTCCCTTTGCCTAAAAAAATGTTTTACTTGGACTAAAAAGGGTCTAGGTTATATTATAACCAATGACTTCAGAAATAGGATTCTAAAGTCATTGATTATAACAGAATAATATATAGCACTGTACTAAGTGTTTCCATTACTGTTTCTAAAATACATAATTCTACAAATAAAAAACAAATAAAAATAAAACAAATCAAAAAATCACAACGTATTACTCTCAAATGAGGGCTATATTTATGTCCGCCAATTTCTTCGCTTTGTGTTTAAGAACTCCTAATAACCTTATTAATATTAAAATTTTATTTTCTGTTATAGGCGCCGCTTTCAAAAATTCGCTTAGATATGTTAAAATTAATTCAATAATCATAAATAATGTAACAAATCGCAAGTGGGCAAAACGTCATGTATTATACAAATTTCTAGTCGGAACTGAACCGAATAGAAAAGTATCGGGTGGTGGAAGGCACTAGATGGCCAGTGCCTTGCGCCCTGCGTCTTCATTTTCGGCGGTCATCTATTTTAATCGTTAATACGCTAATAAAAAAGCAAATTGCCCGCAACAAGTGCAAAGTGCAAGTATCAACAACGTGGGCCTATTAAACTCTGGGAACTTGAAATCGTGGAGTCATCATTCATATTGTTTGATTTTGGATTCAGACCAAGTTTTAGGTGAAGATTTCCATAAGTTTATAAGAACACTATTCTAAACAGATATGTATTTGTGCTTTGTCAGGAAAGGTTTCGCAGATCGTACATGCGAACATAGATACTGAGGAGCTCCTAAATATGAATTGACCTGAGTGGTGTCAGTAGGTCAATCTTTGTTACTATGTTTGAAAAATATACTCGACTGCGTTTTTGGTTTGATTCCAATTCTACAGTTTTATGTACGTATTCCATTTAATCAAGTTCTGAATTAGGCAGAGTAGCAGATAAACACAATAACAGATAAATACACTGTGTCCATAAATTATTGGAGCAAAAATAAATTAAAATATTTATTTTATTTCAAACATCGAACGAAGTTTAGTATGAAATGAAAGCTTACGTTTAATATTTTTCTACATGGTCCCCATTATTATTAATTACTAATTGAGTTCGATGGTTAAATTCATCAAAGGCGTAACATGCCTGGGGTAATTAAAGCAACTGCATCGCGAATTCTTTGCTTAAGGTCTTCTAGATGTTATGGTTTCGTTCGATACAAAACTGTTTTTAGATATTTCCACAGAAAATTTAGTGGTGTTATGTCTGGTGAATTTGGTGGTCATACGCGAGGTTCATCCCTACCTATCCGTAGACTAGGAAATATCGGATTCAAAAAGTTGTTCATAATTCTAGCATAATCAGAGGCCCCGTCCTGTTGGAAGAATACTTTCAATAAATTTAGCGGTAGCCGCGGCACAAAAAAATTCCGTACGAAGTTCCAGTAAACGTGTTTTCCATGAGAGAAATGACCCACAAATATGATCCTGTGAAGCAGTCACTAACCTTTTAACTTGGAGAATCTCTTTCGTGTTCCAACATTTCTTGCGGATTACGCTCTCCTCAAATTCTGCATTATGTTTATTAATTCTTCCGGAGTTATGAAATGTTGCTTTGTCACTAAAAATACCTGACACGTCCTGAGTTTATCAAAGATCTCGTTGTCACATTCGATGACAAATTAACATTTAAATACTATATCGAGCAAATCGTACAGTCTTTGTATAGAAACTTGGGTTTTGTTATAAGAAATACTAAAGGTTTTACAGATTTTTCCGTATTTGTACTGGTGTTAAACCTTCGTGAGGTCAAAATTGGAATATGCATCTCTAATCTGGAATCTCGTTTATTTAATATATGTAGATTCGCTATAAAATATTTTAAGGCGTTGTTTAAAATTTATATAGTATGTAATAGATGGAGTTTACCCTGAAGTAGAGATTCTCCAACAAATACTTCTCACAAAATTTGCTGTAGAAAGCCTCAAAATGCATAGAATTAAACAAGCATTACTATTTTTATTTAAATTAATATATAATGTGATAATTTATCCACCTCTACTTGAAAAACTGACTTTCTCAACCACGTATTCAGTCTAGACATGTCAATATCTTCCATCTTGCCACAGCTAGGACAAATCTCTTACAGTTTTCGCCCCTTTATTTTTTTTTGTAATAACTATAACCACCTGCAGGACAGATTTAATATATATTATACAAATATAAAAACAGTAAAAAATTTAAAATTGTAAATGTTTCATTGTCAATTTTTGCATTTGATTTTACTTATACACAATTTTTACTGTTTAGCACCACACTATAGTTTCTGACTTTATTTTTATTGACTGTGCTTTTTGTTTTACTCAATATTCCGTACTTCATGTGTTATACGAAACATAATAAAACTTTTTGTTGTTTTTTTGATTTTCACGAAATTTATTTTGAATATATACTTGAATATATATTTTACATGACAATTGTTTCGCCAACACAGTGGCTTCGTCAGATGTGAGTATTACACTAACTTTTACAATGGTATAACAGGGTATAAATATGAAATTTATCTAAGGTTGTAAACTATTATTAAAGTGGGTAATTTAAGAACTGTCCTGATTTTAAACACTAAAAGCGGTGGATACAGTAATAAATAGAAATATATAGAAAGTGTACTTTACACTCAAAATAAATTTAACAATGGTGAAGAATTAGTTTCTAATTGATCTTTAATATTATATTCTGTCTTTTTTAATTTATTAATTTCTAGTGACTCTAGTAACGTCAATTTAGGACCTTTATTTTCTAAATGTAGGACTTCTAAATTCGGATTGAAACTATGGTTATCTTCTAGGAGGTGTGCTGCATATGTGGAATCTTCTTTACCATTGGTAAAACTTCTTCTGTGTTCTGCAACTCTTGTTTTGAAATTTCTTCCCGTCTGCCCGACATAAACTTTAGGGCAAGTACCACAGATCAGATTATAGACTCCCGACTTCATTTTTAACTCTATCTTTGTTATTTTTAATTAATATACCGAGTGTGTTATTAGTTTTATAAGCAATGTTGAAAGAAATCTCGAGCAGCGTGCGTCTATTCTTCTTGCATAGTCCGTATAACGAAGATGATGCAAAACTTGAATTTTATGTTTTCATTTTTAAATCTTTACCAAGAATTTTGTGGACTGTAGAATTTGAAATATCAAGTTCGGCAACACACCGTCGAATTGACTTTTTTGGACATCCAATAAGGGCCCGACGAACAACATTCACGGTTTCCAAAGATCGTCTTGGTCTTACATTTGACTCTTCTTTATCTAAACTTACAGTCTCTGAGAGTTTCTTTACTCATCAACCGAGTTGGTAGCGCAATGATCCAGATCGTTAAGTGGCTAACGTATTTGGTTTACTACCTATCGACTTCCGGGTTCAAATCTCGGTTTCGATTCTGAAGTCGAGGGGATTGGTTGTGTGTGTCCACGTGTTTCTCAACTGTGTAATCTCTGGCCGTGCTGCTTCCGTTTTGGTTTGGGGATTATCTAATTTATGTGTGTTTTTATGTAAAAAAAAAATAAAATTAAAAACGAAATTGTTGGACAAAAATCCTCATAATAATCACTTCTGAACTATTTGTTGCTAACGCCTCTTTAATAATCACTGTCTTAGTGTGCATGGTTTCATTATTTATGTGGTTAGAGTAGACATAATTTATTACTGGTTATTGCTCTCTTTAAAATAATATTTGTCTCGTGGATAAAAATTAATTTTTCCGCGATATTTTTAAATATTCGACCTTCCTAAAATGTTACCGAATAACGTAGTGGGTTTATTTTAAGAGCGACGAGCACCTGTTGAATTGTAACTATTCGCCAACAAGTCGTTCCCTGAATAGATTCTACACGTACTAAATATTTATCCTTAACGTTTAAAATAGTTATAAGATTCACTTTCAGGCACATTTGTATGTTATAGTAGTTTATTTTGCAACACGTTTTATTTGAATCATTAGCTATTTTACCACAATTAATTCAATAATATAGTGTTAAGTTAGTTTTCTATATTAAGCGTATTTATAATATTCTATTGTTATAGCATGTGTTGAAAACATTTTTGATGAGATAAACAAGTCATTTGGTATATCGGTAGTAGATATTCTTTATATACATTTTTGTTTATTTAATTTTAATTAATAAGGATCCATTTCCTTTCACTTAACTCAGATTTTCGATAGGGAAATCTTATGACATGACGTAACACGGTGAGGTTGAACCAGGTTTAACTGAAAGGTTCTTGCATATGAGACTTTTTTTATTCATTTTAGTTCCCTTGTGTTCCACGATTATTTTAAGACCAAAATCTAAATGATGGAGCTTTTTGAAAAAAACCAGATTTTTGTTTTAAAAAAATTAAAGAATCACAAAATGGCTACGCATACATGTAATATTTAGATAAAGTATATGGGACATCATTGCTGATATATTCTGAAACTAAGGTAGATTAAGAACACATAATTATTTCGAGAAAAGTGATCGACAAGTTTATAGAAATTAATTTTGTAAACACTTATTTAGGTTATTATTATTACGTTTTAATTTTAAAAGTAATATATTATATGAATAATTATTGTTGTAACAAATAAATAATACTTTTGTTTAACTTGAATTGTTTATTTTATACATTAACAAGCTGCCTCTAAAATGGTCTAATAATTAACTGAGAAGTCATGAGTGACAGATAAGATGTTAAACTCAGTTTTGCCTTGGCGATGAAGCCTGGATTACACTTTACTCCAACATGAATTAAAATAAGAACTGTTTTACCGTTTTACAGGTAATGTTGCACGTTGTATACACATTTGTTTATGAAAATTTTGTGTTGTTCAAAATGCCGCAATCAAGAAAGTAGGAACATATGAGGAAAATTGGCAAAAATCTGTTTATTGTGCCTAAGAAAGGAAACGCTATGCCATATTAATAAGTTTGTGAAAATATATCCGAGGGAAAAAGTTAAAGATATGATAAACATTCTTTTTGAATATAATGTTTCTGACGAACACTTGCCAAATGCCGTTTGTGGTGGACACCTTAAGAAACTATATCGCATAAAAAATGGTTCATCGGAAACAATCCATTTGCCAAATTTATCACGGTTTCCTGTTCTGAGATTTTGGGAAACTACTGAATCCGAAATTTACAACATGCATCGCTGAGTTCAAGAAGAGTTATTTAATTCTGGGAATGCTTGTGACACTTAAAATTCATGTTGTGTTTTACCATGTCGAAGATTTCTGCACAAAAACTGGAAAAAGATAATGATTCTAGAGTGAACAAGTAATGGAATCTGTTAATTTTGATTTCAAAATTGCTTCAATGAAGTACAAATTTCACATCAATCACCTGGAATATGCACAGCATTTACTCAATGCCGTCTGTGAATTCAATGGTCTTCGTGTTTAAGGACGTGTTGAGATTTATATGAGTATGTAAAAAAAATAAACAAATGTTGCAGAGCGTTACATATTGTCAACTTACATGTAATATGAAATTCAGTTTACTGGACAAGTGAAATACACGAGTGCATGAAAACCTTAATTTTGAATTTGTCTAGGAAGTTTTTATGAAAACAGTTTTTGCAGTATTTAACATAGCATTACATATGAGCAATAAAATGCATTACGAATGACATAACAAACGCTTTTTTTTTACAAAAATTGACTTTTTTCAAAAGCGCTCGCTCGAATTTTTTAATTTTGGTCTTAAATTGATCGTGAAACACAAGGGAACTAAAATTAATAAAAAAAATTCCATATGCAAGAACCTTTCATTTAAACCTGGTCAACCCCACCATGGTAAATACCAGGATCCTACTGGGTATAACACTCCCTAACTATTTCTGTCACTCATTGTCAGTATAAGGCGTGTGCCAGGCAAATTACATGAATTTGTAACATGCTAGTCAGTTTCATATATGCTCACGATAATCCCTAATCCACTCATGCACTGTTTCGGAAGACACCGACTTCCTCTCCAATTTGTAGTTTACAAAGGCACTACACTAAACAGAAAATTTCGTCTATATCGTAAATAAAAACACTAACCAGTAAATTTCATCTATATCGTAAATAAAAATCGTCTTTACATTCGCTGTCTATACTCGACACCACAATTAAATAATTTGTCAAACTGAATTCGTCGGCACGGGAGAGTCACAGCTTCTCTCGAATCCAACCAATGGAGAAACGCTGGCCCACCTGCTGTTTATAAAGACGCGTCTGTCCCCACCCTAATGCACCCAGTATTACCCTTATAAAACATTAACATTAACATTAAAACATATATATATATATAAAAAATATATATATATATATATATATATATATATATATATATATATATATATATATATATATATATATTGAAAACGTACATAATTAGATTATTTTTCCGTAAATCCGTGTGAAAAAGTTTCATTTACTTGCATTTCTTTTACTACAAATATAAAGTATGACACAAAAATTGCTCATATTTCACTTTATATCTCGCGGCGGTGGACGACTCCACATCTGCGCCGATTTAACGCGAAAAAACCTAATGTGTAAATTCACTGTCAGAAATTACATTTTTTTTTATAAAGAATGTTTAGTGCCATATCCCCAAAAAAAAAAAAAACAACTATGCAGCTACGGACACGTGTTTTTTTTGGGGATATGGCACTAAACATTCTTTATTTTATTTTGACCCCAATAAATCTATATTATTTTTTTTTATTCCCATTATATCGAGCGTAAGATGGAATATAAGGAGGGTTAACTTAGTCTCTGGCATGCCACAAGTTTTCCCTATATAATGTTTGTTTTCTAAAATTGATTCAAAAAAAGAATTAAAAAAATAAGATATTATCTATTATATAACACCAGGGATTAGGTACGTGCGCTAGTGACGTTACACCATAAAAATAGTTGCAAATTTCACTGAAAAAAGAACCGTTAACACAAACTAAAAATAGATTTTCGCGGTTACCTAGTATAGCGTTTATAATCACCATTAATTTCAGTTCTTTGTCATTCAAACAGATGTATAATTTTATAGTCGACATCAGCGCAGAGAAAGATATACTCAAAGAATGAACAAAAATAAATAAATTATACTTTTCGTTTTTATCGGAAACACAAAAACAGTCAAACTTGGAAAAAAAAGGAATAATTCATCAACCTATGAATATACATAAACAATATTCTCACGTTATATTCAATATAAAAAGAAGGCAATTAATATTTTTAAAATAACTAGGGACAGTTGAAAACACTTATATTATACAATTATTATATTTAACTTTCTTGTTATATTCTTACTATATTTAATAGTTTTATTTATAACATTTTTGAAAAAAATACATGACAAAACAATAATTTAGTCCATTTAGGATTTACATTTAACAGTATTTTCAAACCAAAACTACTTTTAATAATCAATAAAAACAATGTGACTATAGTTGATTGATTCGACCTTTACTTGATGAAAATCCATTTTACAAATAAACACAAAATAAACTTATGTTTGACTTTCACAATTTAATTAACTCATGACAATTGTTTCACCACACAGTGGCTGCATCAGATGGTGAGTACAAGACTAAATTCTTTATTACAAAGTGAGGGTATATATATATATATATATATATATATATATATATATATATATATATATATATATATATATATATATATATATATATATATATATATATATATATATATATATATATATATATATATATATATATATATATATATATATATATATATATATATATAAAAAAAAAAAAAAAAAAAAAAAAAAAAAAAAAAAAAAAAAAAAAAAAAAAAAAAAAAAAAAACAGTGAAGGAATTTGACGCGGGTTTAATTACATTACAGTAACAAACAATATGAGTTAACGGGTACGCCCGCATAAAGAAAACAAATTGCACGGTGGAAAATGCAAAAATTGCAAATGGCAGAAAGATGCAAACCGTGGACACGTGTTTCTGACTAATTGGTCTTCATCAGCACGGTGTAGCTGAGTTAAAAAGATGGACAAAACTCAAAAAAAGACACAAAAAGGAATACCACTGACAGGGAGCCAGTCGCACCTTTGTGGCTTCCACTTGGATGGCTCCGGTATGGGAGCATCGTCCAAGCATCGCACACGCAGGCAACTATAGCAACCTGCGTGGGATTCAGGACCCAGGAAAAGAATTATGTATAGTGAAGGAATATGACGCGGGTTTAATTACATTACAGTAACAAACAATATGAGTTAACGGGTACGCCCGCATAAAGAAAACAAATTGACGGTGGAAAATGCAAAAATTGCAAATGGCAGAAAGATGCAAACCGTGGCCACGGTTTCGACTAATTGGTCTTCATCAGCACGGTGTAGCTGAGTTAAAAAGTGGGCAAAACTCAAAAAAGACACAAAAAGGAAACCACGACAGGGAGAGTCGACCTTGTGGCTTCCACTTGGGCTCCGGTTACATCGTCAAGCATCCAGCAACTAAACTCGTGGGAAATATATATATATATATATATATATATATATATATATATATATATATATATATATATATATATATATATATATATATATATATTGGATGGCTCCGGTATGGGAGCATCGTCCAAGCATCGCACACGCGGGCAACTATAGCAACCTGCGTGGGATTCAGGACCCAGGAAAAGAATTACGAACAGTGAAGGAATTTGACGCGGGTTTAATTACATTACAGTAATAAACAATATGAGTTAACGGGTACGCCCGCATAAAGAAAACAAATTGCACGGTGGAAAATGCAAAAATTGCAAATGGCAGAAAGATGCAAACCGTGGACACGTGTTTCTGACTAATTGGTCTTCATCAGCACGGTGTAGCTGAGTTAAAAAGATGGACAAAACTCAAAAAAGACACTAAAGGAATACCACTGACAGGGAGCCAGTCGCACCTTTGTGGCTTCCACTTGGATGGCTCCGGTATGGGAGCATCGTCCAGCATCGCACACGCGGGCAACTATAGCAACCTGCGTGGGATTCAGGACCCAGGAAAAGAATTATGAACTGTGAAGGAATTTGACGCGGGTTTAATTACATTACAGTAATAAACAATATGAGTTAACGGGTACGCCCGCATAAAGAAAACAAATTGCACGGTGGAAAATGCAAAAATTGCAAATGGCAGAAAGATGCAAACCGTGGACACGTGTTTCTGACTAATTGGTCTTCATCAGCACGGTGTAGCTGAGTTAAAAAAGATGGACAAAACTCAAAAAAGACACTAAAGGAATACCACCAATATATATATATATATATATATATATATATATATATATATATATATATATATAAGTATCAACTAACTAATAATAAAATGGAACAGTAATAAAGTAAGGTACAAAATGAAAATATTTAACAGTGGTGAACAGTTTAAATCTAGCTGGTCATTTAAAATATTACTATTCTTTAATTTATTGATTTCTAATGTCTCTAATAGTGACAATTTTAATCCTTTATTTTCTGTGTGTAAAATATCAAAATTTAAAAGAATGATTGTCCTCTAGCAAATGGTTGGCATACGTCGAATCTAATTTATTGTTATTAAAACTGCGTTTATGTTCGGACAATCTTATCCAAAATTTCTTCCCGTTTGTCCGACGTATACTTTAGGGCATGTACCACATGTAAGCTTATAGACTCCACTTTTTTGTTCTTTTTTGGTTTTATCTTTATTGTTCTTAATAAATTTTCCTAGAGTGTTATTAGTTTTAAATGCTATTTTAATATTATGTTTTTTCTTAAGTTCAACTGATATTTTTTCGGTAGGTTGGCGTGGCCTATATAAGTAAGGGTTTTATATCTTAAATCACTTAATTCACTGATTTCTGCTTTTGGATAAACTGACTCTATTGCTATATTATAATTTTTCTTTTTAAGTAAATTGTTAACCAAAGTTTCTTTAAAACCATTATTCACTGCTATTTGTTTAATAAAATTTAATTCGTTGTTGTAATTATCTTCAGTTAAAGGAAATTTGGTTAATCTGTTTATCATACTAATTGTGTTTATCATACTAATTGTGTTTAAATGTGACTATATTTTAATAATTTTTATTTCAGGTAAAAGCGCAAAAGTAAATCCAAAATCTTGAAGATTATGTACATATTTTGTAAGTATTATAATCTAAAAATATTCATACGTCTAACATCTAAAAACTATTTTTAAGACTACTATTCTTAAATTGAGACATTATTGTACTCATATATCCGCAGGAATAGATATTTTTCAATCAAGGAAAACGTTATTCTTAAAAGTTATTATCTTAGTCTCCTTCTTTTAATGATAACTAATTATTAACTTTAGGATAATGGTTCTACTTCAGCTAAGAGGAAGTTTCGAACAATATCCAATATTAACTTATACTTAATCTAAGATTTCATTTATTCAGTTCAAAAGTAGAGATTATATCTGTTACATTTAACACTTAATGTAAGAAATGTGTCATTTCGTTCAACAACTGTATTATTTAAACCAAACTGATGAATTATTTGAATCAATAAATATTTGATGTTGACTGAAATCTTTTCTTTCTTGATTTAATATTGCGATCTATTATATTTACCACTGTAAGGATAAATTTCATTTCGTTCAACAATTGTATTAATTAAATAAACCTTTTTTCATTTTCTTTTTGGAACTTACTGCCACGTAAATAATTCTTTGTTATCTAAGAAATATAGTTAGTTACCCAGTATGTTACTGGAAAAATAAACCTCTGCGATTGTGACTTTACATTAAAAGATTAGTCAGAGGGTGTTTTTTAAAACGTTAAGGAATTATATTATTATTATTTTGTCTGATATTAGTTGTCAAAAAACACCCTCTGACTAATCTTTCAACGTCGAGTTACAGGCGCAGAGGTTTATTTTTCCAGTAACATACTTAGATAACGAAGAATTATTCATGTGGTAGTAAGCCCCAAAAGAGAAAAGGAAAAATTTAGAGAATGCCACAAATAACGTTCAGACAATATTTAAATAAAACTGATAAATTATTTAAATCAAATTTGAATTTCTGGGATTGGTTAAGGACTTTTCAGAATTAGAAGAAGTTTTTATGAAGAATGACTTTTATTAAAACACCAAAAACAAAAATTTTCACAAGTACAAGTCCAGTCGTGAACACACTGTATATGAGACTTCAAATTTACCACAGGAAGGCATATTATTTCTTTATGTGCTTTTAAGTGTATTATGAATTTTATTCCCTTTCCGATTTGAGGAATAAGTTCTATAATCTGTTCTTCTGAAATTTCCAGTAAATTGTCCCACTTCAATTAATTTTCTTGACCTAAAAAAACAATTATTTATGTTATTAAAGTATAAATAATTTAAACCTACATTGTAGCAAACTATATAATAGAAAAGTATGCTCGAACTTTCAAACAGGTATGGCATAACAAGTTTTGTACATATGAAACCGAAATTTTTAATCCCATTTGAATATTTACAAAATTTCCATGCATATACAAACTGTAAATAGGCAGCTAAAATACATAATAATTAATATGTTAGCTTAGCATTTTTGGCAAGAACAAAGAACCTTAATCCTACACCGATAATAAATTAATATCAATGACTTCATAAAGTCATTGATTAATAATGTTATATATAGGTATACATCAGGGTGCATGAATGGTAAGTCGCCGTATTCCTTTCAAGGGATGTTAGTAGAGCTCATTTGCAACTGATTTAACTATAACATGCATAATGCAAAACCTAACAGTTTTTGAGGTATTTTATTTTCTTTTTAGGCACTTTCCTTATGTGTTTCAAAAAATATGTGTCATCGCTTAAGCGGAGATTTCTCACTCAAAAATAAGACAAATAGTTACTATCAACATGGGTCCTTTGCTGTTTCGTACTTGAAATGCAGAATGTTGAAGTTTTATTATTTCGGTTAACTTTGTAAAGAAAATATATACACCACTGACTTCTTTAGTTTTAGATGGCACAGTTATGTAGACAGTTAATTGCTGAAAAGAAGTGACCTCCTGATTTTTGTTAGATTTAGGTTTGGTGTAGGAGATAAATGCAATTTTTTTATGTAGGGTACTTAATAGCATTTTTTTTTAACTAGATTTAAAAAGACTTTAAAAATTGTATTTATCTTCTACACGATGCCGATATCTAAAAAACGTCAAGTGGTGATATTCTTTCGGCAAATAACTTTCTATATAAGTGGGCCATCAAAAACTAAAAAAATCAGTGGCGTATATATTTTTTACAGTTAACGCAAAGAAAAATTCAGTATCTCAGAAGCGAAGCAAAAAATGGACCTATGTTGATAGGAATTAGGTATATTTGTCTTATTTTTGAGTGTAGAATCTCCGATTAAGCGATGGCACATGTTCTTGGAAACACCCTGTATCCTGTAATGTCCTATGGCTAATTGCAACCATTTTCGTTTTATTGAGCAATAATTACAACATTCAAAAATAAACTTAAAAAAAGAGGTTTCTTCAAATAACTCAGTAGAAAAAATTATAATAAATGTTCCACATATTGGTCATTTTGATTGACACACATCTCTATGCGCTTTTGAAATGAGGTTCCCACTCTCTCTAAAACTTCCGGTGTGATAGATCTAAAGGCAGTTATTATTCTTTCCTTCATATTTTGTACTGTTGTTGGTGTGTCTCTATAAACAATTTCCTTCACGTATCCCAATAAAAAGAAATCCATTTTTGTAAGATCTGGGGATCTAGCAGGCCATTTAGTGGGTCCATTTCTTCCAATCCATTGATGAGGGTAGGTATTATTTAAGTGGTTTCGAATTACATTTAACATGTGGTGGAGCACCATCTTGCTGAAACCACATCCTATTTCGAATTCTTCCAGGGAGATTTACCAATAATTGTGGCAGATAGTTTTCCAAAAAATGAAGATAAATAGCTCCAGTGAATGTACCATCAAAGAAATGTGGCACTATTACCTGTTCTCCAATAATTTCTCCCCAAACGTTTATAGACCATCTGTGTTGGTTAACAACTTGAAAACAAAAGTGAGGATTTTCCGAAGCATAATAATTTTTATGAAAAGTTGCCTCATCAGTGAATAAAACATTATTGAAGAAGTTGACATCAACTTGCATTTTACCTCTGGCCCAATTACAAAATTGTAGGCGCTTTTGAAAATCGTCATCAGATAATTCCTGGTGCATTTGAATATGATATGCATGCAACTTATTTATTTTTAAGATTCGACCCACAGACCGTCTACTTATTCCTACTAATGAGGGCACTTCTCTTTGACTAACATGGGGATTCTCAACCGTTGCCAGCACCACAGAAAATTCATTTTTTTCGGTCACAACTCGTTTTATTCTTTCACTTTTTTTATATTCGACATTTCCAGTTTCCAGAAATCTATCGAGAAGGTTTTGGAAGCTGCTAACATCAGGAAGCCTTCTTTCAGGATAACGTTGGTGATAAATTCTATTGGCAAGTAAACAATTTCTGTCTGACTCGCCCAAAACAAAAGTCATGTCTACAAGTTCCGCTTTATTAAAATTCATATTGTAAAATTCCAAATATTTTAAATTCAATACAAATTGTAACTAACGACCGATAAGTGTGATAAATTCTCCTTTGTATACGACAATTTATACCAAACTGAGGTTTTATTGCTTGTCGAATAACGAAAACAGCAAAAAAATGTACAAAAAGACATTACAGTAAAGGACTGGTTAAATACTATTTACTCATTTCAATGGAAATGGTCCCACTAAATGGCCTCATTTCAAAATTGCATAAAGACGTGTGTCAATAGAAATGGGCAACACGTCGAACACCTATTATAAAATTTTCTAATGAATTATTTGAGGGAACCTCTTTTTTTAAGTTTATTCTTGAATTTGACACTTATTTATTTATAAAACGAAAATGGTTGCAATTAGCCATAGGGAAGTACTTACAAAAAATGTTCGTTTCTCATTTCTACATCACATTGTCGAAAAATATACAGGGTATTTCATTTGAAAAAATTGAGAAAATTCAATTTAAAAAGTTCTTAATTGAATACGAATTTTTGGCAATCCTGTACATTTTTAGGAAATGAAAATGATTCAAAAATATTAATTAGATGTCTCGTAACTGGTATTCACATAAATTTTTCTTAAAACCCATAATTGTGACTGTGGTGATTTTTTTAATATCCATCTGCAGATGGCATTATTTCAACAAAAACATTCATTACATCAAAGTGGTTGGGAGATAGCCAATAATAATACAGGAATAAATAGAGCCTAGAAAGAGGCTTCAAGAAATGTACTGATATACATAGTATTCCATTTAAAAAAAAGGCACTTGGTCCTGTAATTTCGTCTTGGCTCGCTTTGTATGTTCGAAAATAATTTCCAGTTATAGACATTTTTATCTAGTTTACTTGCAATTTTTTAAAAAATTTCTAGCTATCGTAGAACTCGAGATATCGAGGTCCAACGCACTATTGCCCCACCCGTATAATACAAGCAAAAATTATCAAAAAGGAAAATAACTTGGGAAATCTATACACAATCATTAAACTTCAGATAAATACCTATTGAAATTAAGGACTTTAATTCCCAACTGGCTAATAGCTCTTCCATCGTAGACTCATTAACTTCTATTTTACAGGTCATAATGTTAATATACTTTTTTCAAGTGTAACTTTACAAATATAAATTATTTCATAATAATCAACATCTATGAACAAAGTGCAGCGCACGCAATTCGACGCGGAATAGGTAAGGTATGTCGTCTTTGTTTGGCAAAGGCATAGCTTTCTACCTCCCACCACTGCGCGATTCACTTGTTCCAATATTAGAACACTTACATTGAGATTAGCAAGTATTCAATCAATGATAACAGTTATTGGATTAATAGTATGTATAATTCTTTCAGCAAAGTTTTTTGTAGTTTTATTCCAAGAGTAGTATTCTTATGTCAAGAAAAACATTTTACTTCAAGATATCCTTATACTTACTCTCACAGTTAACAGTACTCGAAAGAAGTGTATTATTAAGAGTATATTTAATACATACTTATACTTCGAAGGAATCAAACTTATATTGACTTAAAGACTTACGCTAATGAAAATCAAAAATATATCTGTTCTTGGTTTACAATTGGTATATTATTGAAACAATAATAATTTATTATGCCAAATAATACTTTTCTAGTGACAAGTATAGAAATTCAAGAATAATCGATTAATTTGATATAGAATAGTTTTCTTTCCATGTATCCATAGATACTTACATATCGTATCGAATTATTACTTACCATAGTATTTTTACATGGATTTTCTTTAGTTTGTATGATAATTTCTTTCATTGACGTTAAACTAAATCGTTTTTGGTTCATTTTTTAAAATTTAAGACATAACTAATCAAAACCAGAAAACACGTCAATGTACAGAAACAAATTACCACAAAATATTCTCAGTAGGATAATATAATTAGATTATTTTCACTATAATATCAATATAATTGGAAAAAATTAAACACTTGATCAAAAATACTTAAATGACTGGAAAATAAAAACATTAAAAAATAATCGCGGAAATAGACTAACGTGTATTGTAAACACGATTTGTAAATCGTGTTTACAATGTCCCATACATGTAGAGCTGCTATATTGTGGGCAATTTATATTGGTTACATATTAACCAATTAAGAAGGTTATGATACCCCGGATATGTATATCCGGGGTATCATAACCTTCTTAATTGGTTAATATGTAACCAATATAAATTGCCCACAATATAGCAGCCTACATGTATGGGACATTTGGTTTGTATTGTATCAATTTTCAATTTTCCCTTTCAATTCAGTTCTTTATTTCCAAATCACAGGTATAAATAAATTAGATCCTGATTATATTAAGAAATTCGTGTCAGGAATATACCTATGGTCTGCCAGTGCTATCCGGACCAATAGATTCAAGAAACACCAATATTCCTCCAGCAATTAATTGCAAAAATCTAACGTTTCTTGTGGTTTCTTTGTTGGATTGTTTTGTCTATCTATTGGAGTAAAAAATATACACCTATGTCACATGTTAAAATTTGTAATATCCTTAACTTACTTGCAGCAACTTATATAAATTAAATTTAATAACTGCTTAAAACTATCCAATATAATTTGAAGAACTTTATTTACACTGCACACCATACAGAAAATTTCCACTTACAGGTGTATAGTGTTGGTTACTACAAGTTTAAACTTAAACATTAGTAGACAAACAGACAGACAGACAGACAGACAGACAGACAGACAGACAGGCAGGCAGACACAGACATACAGGATAAACATAATTTTTGACAAATACATCAGAAGCTATAGCATTATATATAAACTAACAATTTTTTTAAGGTGATATAGAAAAATCTATATCGAGCAATTTTATAAACTCATTAGTAGTAATTAGGCACTTGTTAACGGGTGAAATCATATTTGTTGTTTTAAAGGTATGATCCCTTCTTCTTAATCTAATATCAGGTACATTGATACAGATTTCTGCTAAAATGTCAGGTACATTCAGTTTATTAAAAACTAAATATAAACAATATCTTAATAGTTTTTCTTCTTTCATGTAGTGACTTAATATTAAAATCTAAAAGTTGTGTTTCATACTATATGAATAATGGCCAGTAATTATGCTTTTTAAAAACCAAATTTCTCAGCAGTCTTTTTTTGAATTTTCTCTAGCATATCTGAATCTAAATAGGTTTTTGGATTCCATACAATGACACCATATTCTAGTTGAGAACGAACATAAGAATTGAATAATAATATAGCAATATCACTGTTAAATTCTTTGCTAGATCTGTAATGAAACTAAGCTTGCTATAACCCTCTAAGACTATATCTGACATATGACTATTGAAGCTGAAGTTATTCGTGAACTTAATACCCAGATATTTTATTCCAGACAAACGATCTAATACTGTATTATTGATTGTAGTAGATTACAGTCTTCTAATGTGTCAATGCGGTGGAATAACTTTAAATCATCCGCGTAAAGCAAGAATTTGGAGTGCCTGATATATTGACTCAAGTCTTTAATAAATAGGACAAACAGCAAACGTCCCAGAATTGAGCCTCTTGAAACCCCCGATGTTGCATGGAATTTATATGAGTGGGTATCATTAAATTTTCCAAAGTGCGTTCTTTCTGGCAGATAAGAATATAAGAAATCTAACGTGTTTTGGCTAAAGGAGAAAGATTCCAACTTAAGGATAAGTACTTGATGATTTACTTTGTCAAATGCTTTAGTCTGTATATATGACATCAACTTGTGATCCATTTTTAATTACGTTAGTAACTGAGGTACTGAATACGCACAAATTTGTAATGGTCGACTTTTTTTCGTATAAAATCATGCTGTTGGTAATATATAAATATAAATATTACATTTAACTTATGTGAAGGCAATAGAAATCAATTTAAGATGAAAAAAATTATAAGGAAAAAGTTTGAAAATGAAGCATTTAATTACCCTGAATATAATTTCTGACGTTCGTCTGAATTAAAATTTATATGACAAAGAGCACAATTTTTTGCATATTGTCGTCCTCTATCTAATTCAACATTTGAAATGTTAATTGTTTAATTTTATATAGAACCGATAAATATAGAATTAAAGTTCGACTACCTACATAAACCGTTAGTCATGTGACACGTGTTCATATTTTATAATACATTTCTTATCTGACTCCTTGTTTAACGAAATAATCCGAGGATATTGGAGAAAACTCAGAGAAAGAAGTAGCAGGAAGTACACTTGAAAATATCCCTCAGAGTAATCTTTCCCTTTGATATTCAGCTGTGTCAAAGAACATCAATTGTTATGTATACTTGTACATATAATCGAAAATCAGAGCCTGCGCATGTTTATTAAACATGGTAGGACAAATTTTGTCGTGCTAAAGAACATTTGTTTAAAATTTTTTTAATGGTAATAGTCGATCCAAAAAACAGTTAGTTTTATAATAGACTTGACTTGGAAATTAGGAAAATATATACAGGGTGGCCCATCAAAAACACCTGGGTTTATGCCATTATGTGTCAACTTTAGACACAACGCTTGAAGAGATCGATTTTTTTTTTCAGGCCAAAAACTGCAATTTATAATTTTCATGGATACGACCTCAACCGCTAAACAAGGGTGATATTCACTTTCAAAATTTTAAACAGCAAGAGGAGCCAAGTGATATATCATTTTAA
The DNA here is from genome assembly GCA_029963845.1 of Rhamnusium bicolor. Classification (NCBI taxonomy): domain Eukaryota; kingdom Metazoa; phylum Arthropoda; class Insecta; order Coleoptera; family Cerambycidae; genus Rhamnusium; species Rhamnusium bicolor. The sequence goes on along the minus strand of JANEYF010002616.1, from coordinate 49,929 downwards.
ATCCTAATACTCAAGAAAACGTATAACACATGTAAACAGACTCAAATTTGGTCATGGGTGTTACCCATATCACCTACACAAAATAGGTATAATAGATCAATTCCATTGTGAACAGTGTAATGAAATTGCAGACCAAGATCACATTTTCTTTAATTGCCAAAAATATATTCAAGAAATAAGGGAATTATACAGGGTATTCTATTCTATTCTATTCTATTCTATTCTATTCTATTCTATTCTATTCTATTCTATTCTATTCTATTCTATTCTATTCTATTCTATTCTATTCTATTCTATTCTATTCTATTCTATTCTATTCTATTCTATTCTATTCTATTCTATTCTAATATCCTATTCTATTCTATTCTATTCTATTCCATTCAAAATGGTATTTTACTTTATAGAATGTAAACATGTTAAAATCTTTTCGATGTAATAAATGGCATGAACATTTTAACGATCTGTACAACGTAACACTGGTTATTTTAATACAGTCTCTGGTATTTTTCTATCACTCGTCGTGAATTGAGTTTTGCTGAACTATTAACACGTTTTTTAATATTATTTTTTGATAAACTCAAAATGGTTTATTTCATTGCAGAAATAGTTGAAATAATTTAATTTTACTTTAATAACAATGAATGTTTCAGAACGACATCGAAACTTAATGAAACAGTTACATGTAGATAAACACATCAATCGTCTTAACGTTTTGTAATTAATGGCTAAATTGCGTTACACTAGGTCTGTAGTAAATAAAAAGAAAATTCTGTAAAAAATAAGTGGTGGTTCTTGGCTACCCACGTTACCATGGATCATATACAAGGAATTTTAAAACATTACAAATTCCATCCCTATAAAATTGATTTGGTCCAGGAACTCAATAAGAATGGCAATGATCGGCGTTTGCAATTTTGTGAGCTGATGAGAGAACGGATATTTAAGCCGAATTAACTTTTTAACGTTTGCTTTTCCAATGAATGGGTAGTTTTCGTAAATGGTACAGTCAATCGCTATAGTTGTCGTTGTTGAGCATATTCCAATCCGAGTATATCCGACGAAATACATACTCAGCATCCAGAGAAATTAAATGGATGGGAAGGTATTTTAGATGATCGTGATGTCGGACCTTTCCTTTTGTTTGATAATTTGACTGTGGAGATGTCCCTGGATATGTTAGAAAACAATGTTTAGTCAATGTTGACCGATACTATCGATAACAATGAGCATTACATAAATTTGATATTCCAACAAGGGGCTGCTCATACATTACCTTTGAGGAAACTTTTGTGCCAAAGGTTTCCTGGTCACTGGATTGGAAACGAGGCCCTATTGTGTGTCCTGCAAGATTACCAGACTTATCTCCCGTAGATTTCTTTTAAAACTGTGACAAATAATTTTTTTATATAACCTCAAAATAAAGTCCGTTTTACCAATGTATTAAAAATATCTAGAGATGAAAAGACGCTTATTTCAATACCAGAAGATTGGATATCAACCAATACATTATCAGAAAGTGCAAATATCTATCCTAAGACGTACTAAATTGAATACCACTCCAATGTTATGATTGTTATGAATTATTGCAATAAAATGTTTCAATGGAAGCTTATTAAAGTTATGTTCCTAGAAATAATTTATTAACTAAAAATATCAGACCTTGGTCAGTTTAAATTAGTTTAAATTCATCTCATAGTAGTTTTATATAATAGATATAAAACGTGACCTAGTCTTGCTTAATTAGTTCTGCTAAAAATGTACTGTGAAAAGAAACATTGTATTACAGAAGCAGAGCAAACTTAATACAATATCTGATTCATCCAAATTTAGAACTTAAATACGTACTTGTTGAACCTGACCCCTTTTTTACTTTTAAGATCAAATAGTTTTTGCATATAAATGCGAATCTAATAAATCTATAGTAATCAATAAATCACAGATGACAAGAGAAACAAAATTTGCTCTAAGAATTGATATTATTAGACCAAGCGTATTAGCATTTCAGTTCGAATAAGTGGTCAAGTGAATTTTTTTTGGGGAACTACTAAATTAGGGAGTGGATCTTTGCGACTGTCCCAAGCGTTATCGGTGATAATAAGTGATACAAAATAAATCAGCAAAATTAATAGGCAGCAAAAGTCGAGCTATAAACAATAAATTAATAAATGCTTTACACAGGAACCTGGAATACAAAACAATGTGAAAAATTCTTAAAAAACATCTGCGCGGTTTGTACCGGGTGGACAACTAAGAATGGACGCCGGCCATATCTCAGAAACTAATCATCGCACAAGTTTAGGGAAGAAATTATCCAAAGTAAAGTGACCCTGAAAAATCGCTGGAAAATATTTTCGAGTTTTTAAAATGACCGCTAGGGGGCGTAACAGCCATGCCCAAACAGAAAATAAGGGTTTTCTCCGTATTTTGCCCAATTAAGTGGCATTAAAAATATATGCATCGTAATCCTGGGAGAATTTTGAATCTTATTAGTTTTACAATTTTTTTCCATCTTCAAAAATAAAGGGGTGGGGAGATGCCAAAAGAAATTTTTAATTGTCGATTGCTCCGATTAGACTTAACGGAATTTAACAAACTTGGTTTCGTTACAAAGGGCTTTTCTTAGTCTATCGAGTGCTCTTTACCGTGTGTTCATTTGATTATTACCGTCTTCGCTAGAGGGCGTTATCTGACATGTCAACAAATATCGTGCATTTTCTTAAAAAATTTAAATGGAATGGTATGTTTATTTTTACACAGTAAAATAGAGAATTAAACGCTTCAGCTGTCAGTGAAAACCGCAACTCGATAACTTTTTCTAACAGTAAATATTAGCAAACAAAGTTGAAATTATGAATTATTATCAAATCTTGGCGATGAAATTTGCAAAGTAGCTGTTGAAAACAAGTTAGCTGTGAAAATGACACAATAAAGAAACAACATAATATGTCAAAAATATTCATCTTGTCATTGTTGCTATTTTTTTTGTAGTATTTACTTTTGTGCAAATTCAATTAAATTTGCTTACGTTTAGGAATTAGTTCTTAAAATTATAATGATTTTTAGAAATGAAGAAGCATTTGACATGTTAGCGATTTACTTTGCATGAATGAGAAATGCAACTGTTGCTGCCAGAGTCTATGCGTTGCACTACTCCGAAACACATCATCACGGTAAAAGAGTTTTATTCGACTGGCATAAGTGGCACATCGTTTACGTACGACAGAATCTGTGCAAAAAAATTTTTATAAAGTTTATAAAAGTTATATTTTAAAGATAATGATATGTATGGTATAAAGTTTTTTGTTTTACGGCTATGTCATGCGGTTGTATCTGGGGGTTATCAACAATTTAGAGCAAGTATGGAAAATATACCCAGTGAGAACATGTGGTTATTTAAACGTTTATAAAATGTTAATTAACGTTTGTGTAACGATAATTAACGTTATATAAACGTTTAAACAACAATGTGTTCCCATTGGGTATGACATGCAAAAACAAACATTTTTCATATATTGCTCTGAAGAACTTTTACAAAATGTAATAGATTTGCTTGATTTTTTTTAGGTTGCATCCATATCACATAGTCCTCCATCAAAGTTTAAATGCTCGAGATTTCAATCAGAGACTGGATTATTGTAACTGGCTGTTGCAAATGATAGAGGAGGATCCTGGATTACTTTCACGTATTTTGTGGTCAGATGAGGCTTCATTTAGGAGTGATGGTACTGTAAATCGCCATAATATGCATTATTGGTCAGAGACGAATCCGAGTTGAATGCGAGAGGTCCAATCTCAGGATCGTTGGTCTATAAATGTGTGGTGCGGAATTCTAGGTGGACAAATAATTGGGCCTTTTATTTTCAATGAAACTCTTAATGGTGAACGTTACATACATTTTTTTAAGAAATGAATTGCCGCTTCTTTTAGAAGACGTAGATCTAGCAATTCGTGATATGTTTTTCCAGCATGATGGGTGCCCGGCGCATTTTTCTATGAACGTTCGAGATTTTTTAGACCAGACATATTCTGACAGGTGGATAGGACGTGGAAATCTATTTCATCGGCCAGCCAGGTCTCCAGACCTGACTTGCCTAGATCTTTATTTCTGGGGGCGAATAAAAGATCTCGTTTTTGCGAGACCCACTACAAAGGACGACATGATTGAGAAAATAAGAAATGCCATTCAAAGTATTTCGATGGCAAAAGTAGAGACTTCCGTTTAATCCACTCGCCAAAAAAATGAATTCTTGCATCGAAAATGATGGACGACATTTTGGACATCTAGGGCCCCACTAATTATATTCTAATTCTTTTAAAGTATTATAATGTGTTTTTTGCGTTTACTTTATTAATTTAATTTATTAATTACTAATTTTTATATTACATAATACATATTCTGCTAAATATTTTTGACATATTATGTTGTTCCTTTATTGTGTCATTTTCACAGCTAACTTGTTTTCAACAGCTACTTTGCAAATTTCATCGCCAAGATCTGATAATAATTTATAATTTCAACTTTGTTTGCTAGTATCTACTGTTAGAAAAAAGTTATCGAGTTGTGGCTTTCACTGACATCTGAAGCGTTTAATTCTCTATTTTACTGTGTAAAAATAGACATACCATTCCATTTAAATTTTTTAAGAAAAAGCACGTTATTTGTTGACATGTCAGATAACGCCTTCTAGCGGCGACGGTAATAATCAAATGAAAACACCGTAAAGCGCATTCGATAGAATAAGAAAAGCCCAACAATACTCAACTGTCGACTGATAGGGATCGGTACGTAGCAACCCTGTCCCCTACAAACTAGCGGTAATTATTAGTCAGGTAGTTTTCCTCAATGACTCAAGAGCCAAGCGACTTGAATTGCCAATTTTAAGATTTGGAGTTTTGACCAGCTTTTCCGTGAATATACCTCACTGTGCGTCGGCTTCTTTGACAGCGGTAAAGGGATTACAAAAGTTGACGTTTTTTATGTTGCATATAAGTTTCAAGTACTCTGTAGAATTTACTGTTAAATTTATTCAATGTTTTCTTCCACACTGTATGTAATAAGTAATGAGACAAATTTGTCTCGCATATACTGTAATCGGTTCGATTTCGTAATATGGCGTAATGAAATGTAAGCAAAGGATTAAATATATTTTTGTGTACTATTTGTTTTTATTACTACTCCTTCTCTAATCCTATTTAGTTTCGATTAATCCTTACACCCAGATCCAACGGATATAAGATCTTTAAAGCGAATAGATCAAATCAAGGTCTTGACGGTTGCTTAGGGATATACAGCTATTCTGCAACTGGAGAAGTCGGAGAGAATTTAATTTCTGAATTGCAAATACACGGCCTTGCCTCAGCAGAACCCTCGCGGGCAGTTCACCCATCCGCCTAATATTTTTAAGAGTTTATTTGCTCGATGATTTCATTCCATTACTTTACGTTAAATGATAAGAAATACGATTTTTTGCAATCTAGTTGAACAAAAAATATAAAGGGTTCGTCAAAGATTTCTTGTCAAATAAGAAATTAAATTATCTTCAGTAAAAGAAAATTAAATAAAGAAAATTAGATATTATCGTGCTTCTCATAGCAACCTCATACAATGTGTAAATTTTTTTGATAATACCTTAGCCGAGTTATGCTGGAAAACAAGAAACTATTACGGCTTTGATAATAATAATAATAATAATAAATAATTTATTTACCATATACAAAAGAAAATTACAATAAATATATACTGAACTGATTCTGCGGTTGGCTCCTTGTGAAACATTATCAAATATTTTAAATATATGAAGGAAATTTGCTTTTTAATGTTTCAGAAGTATTTTATTAGAATCTATACACGTGTTTTTACACCTTTGTCAAGAGTACAGGGAATACTGAACAGTGTTCTAATAGATCAAGTTTCTTTCCTTTTTTTCCGAATGAAGTAATTTGACATTATTTAAATCTATAAAATGTGTTGACATGCCCGTGCTATATACATTGTTTACAATAGACTTTTTTTACATTTCGTCCAGTTTGTCTAGTGTATATAGCATCACACCCAAGTAACAACTCTAAGATACTTTTGATTTATTTAGGTTTTAAAAGTGCTTTAACATGTTCAATAAAATGATAGTGGTTTTAAAATTACCTTAAGATAAACTAAAAAGTTCTTAAAGACCACTGATTCTTATGCAGAGGATTTAATGCACTCTTTAAATTAAAATAAAAAAAACTGTTTGCTCCTAATGCCCTATTGATCTTATACTAGTTTTATAATACTCTTGACATTGGCTATTTTAAAACTAATTTGCCTTTTAAAGAATTAAATAGCAAGTTGGTTTTAAAACAATCCATTTTGGAACAAATGGTTTTAATGTAGTTTTATGGAGTATCCTTGATGTAGTCATTAAAACCCATTAAGAAAACTATTTTATCTTAAGCCTATATGCTCAATGAAATTCCACATTAAATCCTAAAACATAGTTTTTACTCTTTAAAGAGTAAATTAAGAATATTTTAAAGTTCAAAGGTTTTAATTTAGTCAATTTGATTAAAAGAAATGCCTGTTGGATTTTTGATGACTTTATTAAAACTAATTCTACCCCGTCCATAATCGGAGAAAACACGCCATCTGCTCAATAAACTGATTGCTGATTTAGTGAACCAGTGCAGTCCGTGTACCTACTTTATGCATGAATGAAAACTAGAAGACATATTTAAAATGGAAAATATTAGTGACAAGTATTTTAAATTAAAACGAAGTCACTAAATCCAGCAATCACAAAACCGGCACAATTTTAAGGTTAAGATTTCATACGCGAGCCAGATCCCTTTAAATCAATAAGGCCACGAGTTTGAACATATTAAAGCAACTCAGTTTTAAAAGGAAGAGTAAATAAATGTTTGAGAGAGTAATTGTACTTAAAGTGGTAAATAAAACGCTATTTTAAGTCTTGTAAGATTTAAAATGTTCTATTATCTTGCAATCAGTTTTTATCTAGACCACGCCATTTTTTATATAAGATACAGACCCGCCATGATGAATATTTTCAATAGCCAAAGAAAAAAAATATTATTGAAATATATGCGCTTTACATCCTCTTAAATAACTGAAGGACGGTGTGTCCAAACATGCAATTTAATAAAAAAAATGCATTTGGATGTTTAGATGCAAAATAAAAATTGACGATATTTTTAAAAAAATTTTTAGATAATAAAAAAAAACATTATATTGGTGGCGCTCGAGTTATGTAGAAGTATTTTATTATATGTTGTCAGAAAAGTGCCATCCGTTGGTAATTTTTACCAGAATAGTTTGCATTTGAATATTATTTTTGATCAGCTTTATATGCGTTACGTTTAAAATATTACCACTCTGCCCCATTAGAGACTTGCCGTTATTTTAACTATTTCACGCATAGAGTTGTCCGACTTTAAAAGAAAATAAAACCCTTTTAGGATTAATTATAATGATTGTCAAGGCAATTTAGTCTGCTGCAATTTTATTTTAAATGCAAAACGTTTTAATACATAAATTTAAGGTTGCCTTGAAGAACTCTTTAAGAATATGAAATTAAAACTAAATGGTTTTTAATATAGTTTTAAAATTTAGTCTTCAAGACCCTTTTAGGATCGGCCCTTTTTGGCTAGAAGCTGCTTTATGGTGATCCTAAGCTTGTCTTGAAGATCATTTGGTTTTATTCGAAGTTTTATTGTATAATTTTAAAGCGACCTTGGAGATCTTAATAAGAGCATTAGTGTTACCTGGGCAGTCACTACATTTTAACTCATATACTACTGCTTTTTGTAACTTAGCAATTTTGTCTTTATTATTAATTAACATTTTACCTAAATTATATGTATTTACTGAAATTCAGATTATTACTAACTCTATTGCTGATCTTAGGCCTATAATTAATTAATACATTTATATCTCTTATTGGATTCCTGAGAAGAACCGACATAAAACTCTTTACGTAAATGTTTCTTTTGTGTGTTTTTTATTAAACTATCTATTAGGCATTATTTTATCCTTTGTTTTTTGCAATTTCTTTAATTAAATTATTTTCTTTTTTAAAATTCTCTTCGCTTAATGGAAATATTAATAGACGATGTATGTAGCTGTGGAATTGTGCCATTTTTATTGGCAATGATTATTTAGATTTACTATGATTTACTATGAATTACTGTATCTGTGCAAGTAGGTTTATGATAAATGTCAAATTTTAAGCTATTGTTGATATTTTTTTATATTAATATCTAAAAAATTTAAACACTCGCCATTTTCCATTTTCAATGTGAATTGAATTTTTTGATTATGAATTTAGAAGATTTAAGAATTTATTTAACTGCCTTTCTGTACCTTTCTCTTTAATACAAAAAACGTTTTAGTTGAAAACATATTTTTCTGGATCCGTTATGTAGACGATGTGTTTTGCATTTGGAAAGGTACGGAAAGGCAGTTAAATAAATTCTTAGATCAAAATTCACTTAATCAAATAATTTAATTCACATTAAAACTGGAAAATGACGAGGGTTTAAATTTTTTAGACATTGATATAAAAAATATCAACAATAGGTTAAAGTTTGACATTTATCGTAAACCTACTTGCACAGATACAATAATTCATAGTAAATATAAACAATCATTGCAAATAAAAATGGCACCATTCCACAGCTACATACATCATCTATTCACATTTCCATTAAGCGAGGCGAATTTTAAAAAGAAGATAATGTAATTAAAGAAATTTCAAAAAACAATGGCTATAAAGAAAGCCTAATAGATAATCTAATAAAAAAACAAACAAAAGAAAAATTTACATAGAGTTTTATGTCGGTTCTTCTCAGGAATGCAATAAAAGATACAAATGTATTAATTATAGGTCTATGACAGCAACAGAGTTAGTAATAAACTGAATAATCTGGGATGTAGACCAATTTCAGTAAATAAAAATAATTTAGGTAAAATGGTAATTAATAATAAAGACAAAACTGAAAAGTTACAAAAAACAGGAGTATATGAGTTAAAATGTAGTAACTGTGATGCTATATACATTGGACAAACTCGACGAAATGTAAAAAAACGATTCGAGGAACACAAGAAATCTATTGTAAGTAATGTATATAGCATGGGCATGTCAACACATTGTATAAAACACAGTCATTTTATAGATTTAAATAATGTCAAATTACTCAATTCAGAAAAAGAAAGGAAAGAAACTTGATCTATTAGAACAATCAGAAATAAGTAAGCTTGTAAAAAATAACGAAAATATAACGAATGAAAAACAAATTTTTACCAATCACCATATTTTAGATAAAATAATTCGGATTTAAAAAATAAAGTAATATCCAATTTATTAAAGCATATTTTACAAATTTTTCATTTAAAAAATTATAAACACTTTTTTACTTGTCTAATTTTTTTTTATATTTTACAAAAGTTTTATAGAGGGTACCAGATGTGGTTATATAAGCAATGAACACAAATTTTATTGTTGAGTATTACCTGTACTCTTGACAAAGGCCTAAAAAAGCCGAAACACGTGTAGAGTTTCTAATAAAATATTTTTGAAACATTGAAAAGCAAATTTCCTTCATATATTTAAAATACAATAAATACATAGCAGTGCTTATACTAATTATTGATATTGCAATATGCAATTACAATAATAATTAATTATATCTGCATAGATAAAAGTATGCACATATACCACATATTAGGCAAATAAATAGTGCAAACCACAAAAGGTGTAACCCTTGTTAGTGACAAATCTTTAATTTATATAACCTAAAATGTATAAAACTAAGTCTACGCATAATAAATTACTTTAAACTGATGTAGTAAGCGAATTAACCAAATTAATGTATGACCTTTATAAGGAAAGCCTGCCACATTTTGAGCGTTTACAATCATATTACAAATTACTAAAAGCTAAAATTCATTATAAACAGAATTTTATTTATATTACATTTTCCCATATTACAAGAAAATATTTACGATTACTACCATCTATACCCTATTCCAATAAACGCTCAAACCCTAATTCCTCTGAAACCCTATAGTATCTTGAACTAGAAGACGAGACCTATTACGAGATCGAGGACTGCTGTATCTATCATATCAAGGACCAGATCTCCAGAGAAGACTGGAAATTCCTCAACAGAAAAATAAACCATCATTGCCAAACTCTCCGAGTTCACCTCGAACAGAACGTTATAAAACTTATCAATAATGTCTACTTAATCGTTATACCTGTACAACCAGCCACAATTGAGAGAGAGTGTAACCAACATGGTTATAAAAAGATTAGCAAACCACAGTTAATCCAAATAGCATATAATGTGGCATAATAATAAATAACCATATGTACAACAACGACATCCCGAATGTCCGAGAAACTCCATTTGAGCTGCCCCAGATAAGAGCCCCGTCCAATACTGAAAACAGTCCCCTGAAAGTTCCAAACAAGATTGGCCTAGATGGTCTTACCAAACTACAAAAACTAGCCGAGAAAACTCAGCTTCATCGACTACAAGCCGTCGAAGATGAGAGCACTTCCTACATCACCCTGTATATTTGTGTAACGAAAAGTTGATGAAGTTACTTTGTGAAAATCCATTTTGATTTAAAAAATAATAAACACTTTTTATTACTTGTCTAATTTTCACTTTATTTGTTATTTTACAACTAGTTTCATCCTATTCGGACATTTTCAAGTAAACTAAATTATACACAGATTTTACTTTCATTTAAATATAAACTGATATGAATAGAAAAATGGGTCACTTTATGGTTGATAATATAATTCAAATTTGTACAGATGTTATGTCTTTAAATGTAGGGGTTTTTTCAAGATAGTATTATATTATGGTGTGATTTTTATTAGCAGCAGGTTATCTGAATAAGTATAATAACGGAGAATTATTTAAATCTATTTGATCGTTTAGTATGTTGTAATTTTTATTCCTATTTAATTTATTAATTTCTAGCACTTCTAATAAATTAAGTTTTTTTACTTTTACCACAAATATGTAATATTTTAGGTTGATGGTCGTCAGTTATTGTATGACCAGAATCTGTTAGGTGGTTATAAAAGTTGGAATGTTGTTCTTGTGTGTGAATAAGTTCTCTATATCTTACTCCGAACGATCTACCTATTTGTTCTACATATGACGCGTTACGTTCTGGGCAATCTAACAGATATACACCACATTTTTTTAGAGATATCAGTTTTTTGTTTTGCATTGAAATGATGCACAAATGCACCGACACGTAAGTTATCTGAATTACTTAATAACGAGTTTAAATCTATTACAAGATTTAAGCCAAAAAATACAATTAATAACTCCTTAGACTTAACAGTAAAATTAAACAGCCTAAATATTGACCTCAACTCTATAAAATTAGTATCGTTTGATGTGTCGAATATGTTTCCTAATATCCCCCCCTTCGAATGTCTTCCTTTAATTTCAAATATACTAGAAACATGCAAAATTATTCCAAAATTAAAAAATGAAATACTGCAAACATTCAAGTTGTGTTTAGATCAAAATTATTTCCAATTTAATGAGGACATCTTTATACAAAAAACAGGGCTCCCTATGGGTTCGCCACTTAGCCCCCTTTTATCCGATATATTCATGGATAATCTTGAAAAAACTATATTGGATTCTCCAATATCAAAAAAACATATTATCTTTTGGTACAGGTACGTTGATGACATCCTAATAGGTTTTAAAGGGACAGACAGACAAAAATACTCCTCGATTTTATCAATAACACACATAATAATATATCTTTTACCTTAGAAACAGAGAAAGATAATAAATCAATAAACTTTCTCGACTTAACTATAAAAAGACATAAAAAATTATTTTCCTATAATATTTACCGCAAACCAACTTTTACAGACGCCGCTATACCCTTTAATTCCTATAACCCTTTCTCCCACAAATTAGCCGCATATCAATCTATGACACACCGAGCCTTCAGCTTGCCTCTATCTGAGACAGATTTAAAAGAAGAATTAGACACAATAAGACTTATAGCACATAATAACGAGTACCCTCAAAATATAATCAACAATCTAATCTACAAAAAACAAAATAAGTCCCTCTTGAAAGAACTTTATCCCATTATTAATGAGAAAAAAGTTCAAACATACATTTCATTACCATTGGTGGCTCCGTGGTCTAGAGGTAACGTACTTGCCTCGAAACCTCCCCAAATAGCACAACTTAGTCCAGTAAACATCCAATGGACATCCAGTGGATGAATCACTATAAAAACTAGGATGTACAATGGACATCCAAATTGCATTCAAATTCAGTCCACTGGATATCCATCGGGTGCCACTTTGTCACAACTCTGGACACAATTTTGGACATCCAAAAGAGGTCCAAATCGAGTCCATAAAATCATGACAGTACAATTCAATCTGGACATCAGAGTGCATTCAATTCGTGTCCATTGGATATCCAAAACATGTCCATATACAGGGTGTATGCCGACATTAGTGTGCAATATTTTACCAGCGTCTACAACGACCAAAAATAAGAAAAAGTTTCTATGAACATAGGTCAAAAAATGATTCCGAAGGGGCCACAGCCCCCTTAAAGTGAGCCCCTGAAAATATTTTTTAGGATGCTGTGGTCCCGTTGGAAGCAATTTTGGACCTATGTTTATAGAAACTTTTCTTATTTTGCTTGTAGAAGAACTAGTAAAATATTGCAAGCTAATTTCAGGACATCCTTTATCAAAGTGAAAGGTAAAAAAGGTTTATATAGAAAAATTACACCGGGTAAAAATTAAAAAAAAAAATGTTTTATTTAAAAAGTAAAACCAGACAAAACTATTACGTCCTTTATTTGCCTCACACTGCTTCCTTCTACATTTCTGCCTACTTCTTCTCCTTGGCCCGACGCAGCCACTTCCTTATATTTGTTTCAATTTCTTTATTGTTTGTAGTTTGTGTCTTGTGAGCTGCATCTAAAAAATACATTCCATAATGAAATTCCTTGTACAAAACAGCTGTTATTATTCATAAAGAAGTAGTCAAGCAGGCTATACACAATTTCAGAGTTAACTTTGCAATACGGTAATTTTTTCTGGTAATTTTAAGCATATCTGAATTTGAATAAGTACCTAATAATTAAATTTAAAAAATCAATATTATTTAACACTCAGGAATCTGCGTGCGTAAAACTCTAAACTGTAGAACCTACAATATAAAACAAAGTACATATAAGAAACATGAAGTTGGGACATATTTTTTAATTTTTAAATATTTACACTAGTTTATTAATATTTTAAAATAAATTCTCCAACTGCTGTAAAAATTTACAAATATTTTAGGTACTGAGAACTAATGAAAAAATTTCTAATCTAAGACGGGGCTACCAGAGAAAGATGGATATATAGAAAATCGTTGGCTCGAGAGAAATGCAAAAAATACAAAACATGCAAATCGATCGTTTGGAGCACATAGCACTTAAATAAATTTATATCATATTAATATATACTTACACAGCTCAATGAAAGTCTTCTTCCTTCTTGTTTAGAATTTGGTGGTTTATTTCTAAAAAAATTACAGATATATAGGTATTACATTCAGAACTCTCGAGCTTTATTTTTTAATTTGTTTTCTTCTATTTTTAAATGGGAAAAGTGGTGTAATTACATTTTGTCAATCAGACGAAAGCTAAATTAAGAAAACTGTTAGCAAAAAAAAGTGTTATTCTACTTTTAGTGTTGGGTAAAATATTAATTATAACCATGGCACTGGCAATTTTCAGAAAATCATAGGTATATTCAGTTTTAAAAATTTGATTTGTCGCAACTGTGCCGCAACTATAGACAATGCTCCAATAACAAGTGCACGAAAATCAGCACAAGGATTGATGCAACAGAACAGTAAATAAAATTTCTAAAACGAATATAGCTCAATCAAATATCTCCAAAATGTCAAATTATTTCTAAATCCACTAAACCGTTCTCCGTAAACTAGATAACTCCACACAACAAAATATGCAAAACTTAATAATTCCCACGTTAACGGTCATTTTACACAGAACACCTGTAGCAGAATGAGGTTAGTTTTGGTCCACGAATTGAACAATTTAGATATTCAGTTTTTTGTGTCTCTTGTAAAGTTTATTTTGAGTTTGTAGTCTAAGCAAACGATATATAGAACTGTATTATTTCATATTGTGTAATAAATCACGTAAAAAAATTAGTAGGTACTTACAGTAATACGCTTCCACAATAGAAATAGGTATCTAATTACTTTTCATCTTCACAACTGTTTACAACCAAGAACAATTATTAGAACAAATAATAAACTCACAACCACCAGCCTCAACAAACAAAATCCTGAAAATCTTTAAAATTATAAAAATGACTGTGGCGGACGGCGTGTACTAACTAAAATAATGCAACGCCTGCGTAAAAGTCAATCACGGCCGGTTGAATAGATAAAAGACGTAAGGATACTACTTTCATCCTTTCTCTATTTATTAAATGAAAAAGAGCAAGCAATGTGTCGTATCGCTAGACTAGAATCAAGCGACAATGTACCTTTCAAGATCGAGAGAGTGGTCGAATGTGTGGTGAACAACTTTCGTCCAAATGGCGCAATGTTTAAATGAAACACATTTGCAAGTCTTGAAAAAAAGGTGCAAATTTTATGCTATACCATTAAAACTCTTGTTTATACTCGGATTAAATAATGAATATAATATAAAATAATTTACAATCGCTTCAACTTGTTAAACTTATTAGTTGGTTAACAAATTGAAAAGTGTTGATTTGCAATTACCTACGATACGCAAGAGTGCATAATTTGCATGAAAACATATAAAAATTTTGACTCAAACGGACAGCCAGTGGATATCAACTTCTTGTCCAAAGGATATCATTTACTTACAGTCCAATGGATATCATTTAAATGTCTCTGACATCGGGACACTTTAATGGACACAAAATGGATATCCATTGTACTGCAGGTAAATCTATATCCATTGGACATCAAGAATTTGATATCCACTGGATATCCATTTAAGTCCCTGGACGTAGGGACACTTAATGGATACAAAATGGATATCCATTGGATGTTGATGGTTATCTGGGTCGGGGTCCCGGGTTCGATTCCCGGTCGAGGAACTGGGATTTTTCTGTGAGAGAGATTAATCGTAGTATACTGGGATATTGGGTGTGTGTCCATTGTCTCTAAATGTGTAGCCCTCTCCCACACAAAGTCATTTCAGACCTTCAGGGATAAAGGGGGTTGTAATTTCATGTGGTGTTATTATTATATTATTATTACCATATTCAGGCCAATTCTCCTATTCAATTAGCAATACTTTTTCCAAATTTAATATTAAAACATCTTTTAGTTCTAACAAAAATATAGGCAGATATCTTTTCAATGCAAAACAAAAAACTGATATCTCTAAAAAATGTGGTGTATATCGGTTAGATTGCCCAGATTGCCTCATATGTAGGTCAAACAGGTAGATCGTTCGGAGTAAGATATAGAGCACATATTCACACACAAAAACAATATTCCAACTTTTATAAACACCTAACAGATTCTGGTCATACAATAACTGACGACCATCAACCTAAAATATTACATATTTATGGGAAAAATAAAAAACTTGATTTATTAGACGTGCTAGAAATTAATAAATTAAATAGGAATAAAAATTATAACATACTAAACGATCAAATGGATTTAAATAATTCTCTGTTATTAAACTTATTCAGATAACCTGCTTCTAATAAAAATCACACCATAATATAATTTACTATCTTGAAAAAACCCCTACATTTAAAGACATAACATCTGTACAAATTTGAATTATATTATCAACCATAAAGTGACCCATCCTTCTATTCAGTTCAGTTTATATTTAAATGAAAGTAAAATCTGTCTATAATTTAGTTTACTTGAAAATGTCCGAATAGGATGAAACTAGTTGTAAAATAACAAATAAAGTGAAAATTAGACAAGTAATAAAAAGTGTTTATTATGTTTTAAATCATTTGTGTAACGATTATTACCGCAATTATTATATTATTGTTTACAAAATCATCTTCAAATATAAACATTATATTTTTATATATTCTATATATTTTATATATATTTCGAATTTAACTTAAACCTACTAAACTTTTTTTGATCATACCTAACAGAGAGAAAGCAATTTGTATTTTACAACGAACATAAATCATCGACATACTTGGCACCATCCGGAGTACCACAAGGCTCCAATATCGGGCCCTTATTATTTCTGTTATTTATAGATGATCTGTGTATTAAACTACAATGCGATTCCCTATTTGCAGATTATTTAAAAAGTTTCAAGCGCGTAAGTTCCGTAAATGATTGTAAGTCTTCAAAATTACCTCGATGTTGTCAATTGGTGTAATCTTAACAAAGTTGGTATCAATGCCACTTTGAGAGTCTGGAATTTCGACGAATCTGTTCCATGTTAATTTTACACCATAAAATTGATTGTCCCCAAATTCTTTCACAAATTAATCTGCTGATTCCTAGAGCGCATTCTCGACAAAATTTCACATTTTACTATATTCGAGCCAACAGCAACGTGATATTAAAATTACCTATATATTGTATGTGTTATAATTTTAACAAAATAAGTCAATACTGTGATATAAACACTTGTACATAAAAAGAACTATTGAAATATGCTAGACAAGCTTTTGAAATATAATATTCTTTAGAACCAAAATCTTGTTTATACCTCTGCCTTTTTATTTTATTTATTTACCTTCCTCAAAATGCTCAAATATTACCTTACACGAATTAATTATTGTCTTATATTATTTACCTGTCTTAATTAATATTATTGCTATTTCCTTCCTTCTCAACTATATATAAACTACTTTAATGCCTTGTGAGATTAATGTTCACAATACGATTTACCGTATTATATATCATATAGGTACTTTTACTTTTACTATACTCAGCTACAAATTTAGTTTTTTTTATAGCAGCATTATGAATTTAAATTTATTACCTAGTTTTTTGGAAACTCTTTCCTGTTTTCCACGAACATTATTTGCGCCTCTACAGATACAAGCTAAGGGTATGATCTAATTATATATTTTTTCGTGGAGCGACTTACATTTTTAATCTTGCGAATTACCCCAGCAGAAGCTAATTAAATTTAAAAAAAAATTACAAAGGAAAACAAATTGCTAAGAGATATTAAAAGTTCGTTTTGAATTTTAATATCAACGTAACAAAATCGCTCAGTTATTTTTAAACTTTAATCATTGATAAATTACTAATGTCCTCTGATGCAATTAAATACTCCCTTGAAAGAATGACGTAGTTTCTAAATATACCTATTAAGAAGCTTAAATTTTTAATAAAGTAAAAAAGTTCTAGCTTATGTAACTTTCCTGTACCAAAGTCATTCTATTGTATTAAATAATCAGCTGCAAGTTGCTAAAAACTGTCAGATATAATAAGAACTTTAAGTAGGTCAAACAATATTATCAAAGCAGTTTCGCCTCCTTTGATATGGGTGAGATATTATAAACTGCCTCAATTATTGCAAATGGTGTTCAAATGTTTTAACTCGATTAAAGCTTCCCCCTTTCAATTAGATGGGCTCCTTTTTATGCATAAGAAACTTTACTTTTTATTTAATACAATGCCCTTTGGTAGGTGTGTTTTATTAAACTCAATAAAAACCATTGTCTTGTGTGGCCTTTTGTCTCTCCAAGGTTGAAAAGGTGTCAACTTAAAATTATCTGTTTTATATTTTGCTTATTGTAACTTTTTAGAAATTTTCTTTAAATATTGAGAGGCTCAGTTCAGCTTTAATGTAGTGGTTTTCAAATTTATTTTGCCAAGGAACTCTTATACGATTTTCCAAAAGTCGCGGAATCATTACCTATATTTTACGGACAAAATTTATTATTTAATCCTGCAAAATGTTTCAAAAAACATCCGTCAAAATTTAAAGCATGATTTTTTGGCGAAAAATAAGTCGAAAATTAAAAATAAATCGATTTTTCTAGAAAGTCTAAAAAAATACTTAAATATTGAATTTTGGAACGTTAGTATCGTATAAGTAGGCGTTTTTACGTGTAATCAGATTCTCTTTTACTTCCATCAGTGACATGTGTAAAATCAGCATCAATAACATTGTGCTACTCAGTTTATAGCTGAATCAATTCATATGCAGACACAAACAGATATAATTTACATTGACCTTTCAGTCATTTGACATACTTGACCACAATATATTACTGGATAAACTTAGTACCTTCGGTTTATCCGATCAATTAATTAGCTTTTTTAAGTCTTACTTATATAATAAGACTCAAAGTAGTATTTAATGGGTTTCAGTATGTTAAATGCTTGGCAATATCGAGTGTATCCCATATCTTTGGACCACTTTTATTCATATTTTTCATAAATGACATTGTAAATGATTTAGACGTAAATTGTCTTCTTTATGCCAACGATTTAAAGATTTATTCAGTTATTAACAGTTTCAGTGATTGTCTCCATCTTCAGAGTAACTTAGATATTGTAAACGTCTAGAGCCAAGAAAATTAGTCGCCCTTAAATGCTAACAAATATAACATTATGTTATTTTCAACGAAGTCAATATTATTTTAGGTTATAATCTTGATAAATGGTCCACGAACTTTTTGTAATTTTGGTGTTATCGATGATAATAACCTTTTTTTTGTCACACACATACACTCCATAGTCTTAGAAGTTGAAAGGACGTACGGATTTATAGTTCGAAATTGTCGAGACTTCGCCAATGTAAATACAATCAAATTTCTATATTTTACTTTTGTCAGATCTAAGCTTGAGTATGGCTCTCTTCTATGGTCTCATTACTATAGTGCACACATCAATATTCTATAATCTATTCATTTTTTAAAATTTTGAGCCTCTAAGCTGATGGCATCTTTCCACCTATTGGCTTTCTCAAAGTGTGTTATTAGAAAAACACTAAGTACTTAAATTTTGGAACCAGGCGTAAATATTTTTCTCAAGTATTTCTTTTTAAAATATTCACAATATCACCGATTTTTTATTTAAATGAAGCTTTATTGTGCTTAGAGTAACCTCTAGAGAAGATTTAACATTTTATCTCCTGACATGACACCTCGTACAAATTTACTGAAACATTTTCCTCCACATACTGTTTGTAATAATTGTAATGCAGCCGGCATTCATTTAATAGCAGTCTTAATGACGAAAATGTTGCACCTCAAGAAGTAATTTGTTTTTCCTGTTGACATATTATACATATACCAATTTTCTTTTTTTTATTTATTATGCCTTGTAAGTATTTTTTAATATAGGTATATGTTATGTTCATATTTGTTTTTTGCCTACTCCTCTGGTCTATAATTGAATTATTCACCTACACGGAAAAAATCTAAACTATTTTTAAGACTACTATCCTTAAATTAAGACATTATTGTACTCATGTATCCACAAGAATATATATTTTTCCATCAAGGAAAACGTTATTCTTAAAAGTCATTATCTTAGTCTCCTTTTAATGATAACTAATTATTAACTATAGAATAATGGTTCTACTTCAGCTAAAAGGAAGTTTCGACAATATTCAATGCTAACTTATACTTAATCTAACAATAAGATTTCATTTATTCAATTCAAAAGTAGAGATTATTGTGATCTGTTACATTTAACATTTAATGTAAGAAATGGGTCATTTCGTTCAACAACTGTATTATTTAAACAAAACTGATGAATTACTTGAATCAATAAGTATTTGATGTTGACTGAAATCTTTTCTTTCTTGATTTAATATTGCGATCTATTAAATAATTTACCACTTAATGTAAGTATAAATTTCATTTCGTTCAATTGTATTATTTAAATAAAACTTTTTTCCTTTTCTTTTTTGGAACTTACTACCCCATGAATAATTCTTCGTTATCTAAAAAATGCAGTTAGTTACCAGTATGTTACTGCAAAAATAAACCTCTGCGCTTGTGACTTTCCATTAAAAGATAGTGGGTGTATTTTGAAACGTTAAGGAATTATATTATTATTTTTTTGTCTCATATTAATTGCCAAAAAATATCCTCTGACTAATTTTGACTAAAATCACGCCAGAGGTTTATTTTTTCCAGTAACATACTGGGTAATAATATATTTTTTAGATAACGAAGAATTATTCATTGGTAGTAAGTCCCAAAAAAGAAAGGAAAGTTTTATTTAAATAATACATTGTTGAACGAAATGAAGTACTTACATTTTTTTAGAGATGCCACAATATTTTCAGACAATATTTAAATACAACTAAAATTATTTGATCAAATTTGTTTGGGATGGTAAGGACTTTTCAGAATTAGAAAAGTTTTTTGAAGAATACGTTTTATTAAGAAACCAAAAATAAAAAATTTTAAAGTATAGTCATGTCCACACTGTATGTTTCAATTTACAAGAGCACATATTTAAATTTTATTTTTGATACTTTATTTGAGGAATAAGTTCTATACTTCATATCCAACATTGTTATTTTGTACCTAGAAAACAATTATATTATTAAGTATAAATAATTTAAACAAATATTGTAGCTAATTACCTATATAATAGAAAAGTATGCTCGAACTTTCAAACAGGTATGGCATAACAAGTTTTGTACATATGAAACCGAAATTTTTAAGCCCATTTGAATATTCACAAAATTTCCATGCATGATACAAACTGTACTTAAATAGGCAGCTAAAATACATAATAATTAATATGTTAGCTTGGCATTTTTGGCAAGAACAAAGAACTTTAATCCTATACTGACAATAAATTTATATCAATGGCTTAAGAAAGTCATTGATTGATGTTATATACAGGGTGTAACAAAAAAGCACGTCATAAACTCAATGGCAGATTCTAGGCAACAAATAGTGACGATATAACTTAACTTACCTCTATGCGAAAATGCTTCCAAAAATTTTATGGGCCTTTAAAGTCGAAAATAAAAAGGCGGAGGTAACTTTGAGCACTTGCTAAAGTAATAAAATAAAGCCTGAATAAATTTCTGTTCAATTTATGAAATTTTAAATTATTTAATTAGGTAATTGTGTTGTTTATTTATTTATAAAGTAATTATTTAAAATAAGTTGATGGTCGAGGACTATGTCAGCTTGTTGGCTGATTAGCTTGACAGTTCGGGAACGAGTATTCCAGTAAATTCGGCATTTCTCTCTCGACAACGGACTCAATATCTCCGGGGACGTAAGGCAGCACTGGTTCTGTCTACCCCGTAGAGTGCCTTAGATGATAGTATAGCACTCGTAACGCCGCGTTATGCGGTGGATGTAGCCGAAATCGCGTATGGGGCATCAGATAGTAGTGCATAGTGATTCCGGGCCTGATGGCAGGTCCTGCAGTTGATATCAGGAACCTCTACACGCCACACGCGGCTACGGTAGACCAAGGTGTTGATAACACCATCTTGGCAGGCCATAATGAATCCCTCGGTCTCTGACTTAAGCCCGGCTGACCTTAGAAAGGCGAAGGTCAGCCTGGTCGACAAACCCAGTTTTCTATTCTTATAGAAGACACCTTGGTTTATCGATGTCTCGAAACAGATTTTCCTGTTCGGCAGCTCTGATTAGGCTTTAGACATTTGGCTGAAGTTCGGTATTGACTCAACTCAGCACTTCGCCGGATTCTGCTATGTCAAAGCGAGACCGAGTTCATCTGCGGCTCTTTTTTCCTTGAACAATCCGTCTCACTTCTACAGTTTCGTATTTTTACGAACCGCAAGAGGGGATCTGAGCTCCTGAGTATGTTACATGCCATGCTAGTACTACTTGCATGGTACACTCCAGCTCAAGAGTCCTCGGTCCCCCTTTACTGGAGGTACACACGAGGAACGACATCTAGGATGAATACTTCTGTGAATATTCATCATCTTGCGGGTATCCCTATCTATTCGCGCAGCTCCTCTCTGTCCATTTTACTACTCCAAGAGTAGACAGGACCGGAACAGCAACAAATTAGACACCTTCTTCCCCGAGTTCGGAAGACCAAACTTTCGGAGGCGGTTCTGGGGAAGCGGGTCCTCAGAGTGAGCTTCTACTCACAGTGTTGGTACCCAAGACATTGAGCAAGTGCAACAAACTTTTACAACTTGGTACAATCAGATAATTTTTATTAAGAATTGTTAGTTATAATTCTTGAACCCTTTTTTTTATAGACATCCAGACCTATTACATAAATTTAAATATTTGTAAATTAACCTATTCCTCGTAATCCCCTTTGATAAGAATTAATTTTTTCTCAATATGGAAGATTTTTCCACCCATTTTATCTTGCGGACGAATTTGGTACCAACAACTCTTTTACTTCCTCGTATATATATAATATATTATTATTATTATTATTATTATTTAATAACTTAAAAATAATTAAAAATTAATTTATCTTCTATCAATAAAAAAGTAATAAAAATTAACACAAAAAATCAGTGCGTATATATCTTTTTAGTTAACGTAAAGAAAATAAAACCTCAACTCGGAAACCATGACCTTTTGAAGGAATTTTATATTTCTTATTTTTATGACTTTAATTTTTCGAAACACCCTGCCCTTTAATTTGAAAATATTCTACCTGTATCTAGTATTTTTGTATTATTTATGAAAGTAAATAATTTTTAACACTTCATATAAACCTATTTAAAGTAATAATAAAGTAGAGAAGTTTTTAAATAATTTCAGTTTAATTATTATCAAGTTTTAAAAATAATTTCCTAGATTCATTGGTAAATTTTTTTAAATGTAGTTTTACGCTTTTTATTTATTAAAATTTAACTATTTTTGTTACATAACTATAACTAACCAGGAAATAAATATAAGAAAGTTTTATTATTTTTTTATTTTAATAATAAAATATCCCAAAAACTATTAGATCTCTAAATCAATTGCAAATGAGTTCTACTAACCCACCCTCAAAGGAATAAGCCGACTTACCAGTCACCCTGTATATGTATTGTATAATAAAACGCAACTGCAACTATAGATTGTATATAATACACAAGCAAAAATTAACAAAAAGGAAAATAACTTGGGAAATCTATACACAACCATTAAACTTCAGATGAATACCTATTGAAATTAAGGACTCCAATTCCCAACTGGCTAATAGCTCTTCCATCGTAGATTCATTAACTTCTATTTCACAGTTCATAATGTTAATATTATACTTCTTTTTCAAGTGTAACTTTATAAATACAAATTATTTCATAATAATCAACATCTATGAACAAATTACAGCACACGCAATTTGACGCATAGTAGGTAAGGTATGTCGTCTTTGTTTGGCAAAGGCATAGCTTTCTACCTCACACCACTGCGCGATTCACTTGTTCTATCAATTTAGAACACTTCATATTGAGATTAGTAAGTATTCAATCAAGGATAACAGTTATTGGATTAATAGTATGTATAATTCATCCAGCAAAGTTGTTTGTAGTTTTATTCCAAGAGTAGTATTCTTATGTCAAGAAAAACATTTAAATAAGAATTTACTTCCAGATGTCCTTGTACTTACTCTCACGGTTAACAGTACTCGAAAGAAGTGTACTATTAAGGGTATATGTATATTAATACATACTTATACTTTGAAGGAATCAAACTTATATTGACATAAAGACTTGCGCTATTGAAACTCAAAATATTCTTCTTGGTTTACAGTTGGTATATTATTGAAACAATAATAATTTATTATGCCAAGTAATATTATTCTAGTGACAAGTATAATAATTCAAGAATAATCGATTACTTTGATATAGATTAGTTTTCTTTCCGTGTATGCATTAAAATATGAACTTAATAATTATACTCAAGTGGACTCCTCTGATACCATCAAAAATAAGATATGAGCAATGTAATTTGGTATCGGTAGAGGTTCGGGACTTGACATCCCATGACTAAAATGGTTACTTAAAAAAAATTTTTTTTTTTCGATTGACAAATGATCAATATTTATTTATTTATTTATTTATTTATTTAATACATATCCAACAGGCAAAAGCCCAATTACAGGATACGGAGATAACTTGAATTAACGCTAACAGTAAAAAGAAAAATGATAATAATAAAAATAGCAATACAAAAATAAAATGAAAATGAAAAAGAAAGATTGTAATAAAAATGGTATAAACAAAAATAAGCACATACGCTTATATAAACATGTATGCACACATATACATACACATGCACATACATACACACATGAACCCATATACACACATATATACTACCCTCAGGAGGCACTTTTTTGAAATTATGTCCAGTTTTTTTTATTTAATTCGAAAATCATCCAAAATCACGTTATTTTTCGATTTTTTTTGTACTTTTCGTAAAAAATTCAAAAATCGGCTTCCTGAGGGCAATTCTTTGAACATTATTCTATTAAGAACAATTTTTTCTTACTTCATTCATTTGATTAGTTTGCCTTCCAGTCATCTAGAGCTTAATGCTCTCAATTGGTAATTTTTCAAGCAACTCATCAAATTTTTATAATCTTACTCTGAAAAGTAAAGGTGTTAGAGTTACAGAAAACCTATTGACAACTTATTGGCCCAGTATATATAAACCCAAAAAAGTGAATTTGTATAAAGTGTATCTTATAGGTTCGATGGTAGAAAACGAAAGAGTCTTATACACGATTGCAAATCCTCGAGAGAAATCATATAAAGCTTCGTATGCATACATCTCAGCAAGAAAAAATATTTAGATTTGGCTAGTCTGTGAATATGATACATATTGTAATTTGGTAGGTATATTTTACAAACAGCCTTTAATTTTTTTTACCAAGAGTGAAGGAAATGTGATAGACTTTAACACATGAAAATTTTTATAATTTCATTATGTAGCAAAAAAAATTGGTTATCCGTAACAACATGTTTGTAAACAAATATTTATAACAGTTGTTTAACACAAGTAGTTAGTTGGTTCATTTCCTTATTTTTATCGGAAATAATACCTCTAGCGAAATAAAACTCGAAATCTTCCCGATGATTATTGCAAATGGAAATCAAATGATATCTGAGACTGAAGTGTGCGGAATTTTAAATATTAAGACCATGATAAGAAAAAACTTCAGAGAAATAGTTCTACCAAAAACTGGACTCCCACAAATAAGGATACAAAGCTGAACGATTTATTAGCAGGGTAAGACAATTCCATTACTCATATCAGCAAGTTGACCCAATTTGCCCAAATCAAATACTTTTCACAATGAAAAAATTAAATAGTTTACGAATGGGGTATTTTCCTTTTTTTTTAATTTTAAAATAGAAAACTAGATATAAAAAAAGAGAACATTTTTTTATTTCCTTTTCATTTAAATTGAAATAAAAAAAGTGTAATTTTTTTAAACTTGCTTTTCTTAGTCGTACTAAAAAGTAAAAAATAATTTCTTTGCCAAAATAAAGGCAAAAAAGCAAGGCGTGCGCACTTTGTATGATTGTACGCAGATTGTACAAAGCACGCACGCCTTGCTTTTTTTTGGATATTTTTTGGCAAAGAAATTATTTTTTACTTTTTAGTACGACCAAGAAAAGCAAGTTTTAAAAAAATTTTTTAGTTTTTTTTTATTTTCTACTTTTTGGTCATACTTTAATTAATTATTTTCATACATTAAGCTATTATCATGCTTTTGCACATTTTTCAATTTTCAACCCCGCGCCCCCTATGTGGGGATATTTGCAAAAGTAACGGTGGAATATTGTATTGTCATCCGACCTTAATAACTGTGCAAAATTTCATCAATTGGTTATGTCAGGAAGTGTGCTAAATGAAGGATGCAAGATTTGAAGACAAACGTGAAGCATTGTGAGTTACAGAAAAGCAAGTAAAAAAGTCAAACTTTCCTGACGTCACGTCATTAGCGCAAATTGAAATAGAGCGCCAAATGTTAGTTACTTTGGTGACGTCCCATGAGATCTAATTCCCACAATTCCAAATCCACGAGATCTATTCCTATCCAATTCCCACGAGATCTAATTCCCACGACATCTAATTCCCACGAGATCCAATTCTAATAGCCACCATGTATATCTCTTCAGGTTTCCGAAAGAGTTTTATATAGATTGATTAAAAAAAGTCCCATGAGATTTAATTACCACGACATCTAATTCCCACGAAATCTAAATCCCACGAGATCTAAAACTTCGAAGTTATTTTCCCATGAGACCTAACGCATCACTGTGTATATATGTTCGGCTTTCCAAATGCGTTTTATCTTGTAACCTATCTAAAAACACCGATTTAAAATTCCCACGAGATCTAAAAATGTGACGTTGTGACATGTACAGCATTCAGATGCGTAGGGACAAGTAAGGCAGTGGACTCACTACGCCAGTTTAAAAAAAATGATGCGGGAATATACTTTGAAAATAAAAATATATTGATTTTAAAAGAATTACAGGATTTGCTTATTTTTTAAACCAAAAACCATGCAACGATGTATACTGATGCTATTGGACTGTAAAGCGAACATAAGGTTTTTTAAAGAAAACGAGCTGTTCAATTTATGACAAATATATCATGAAGTGGATTAGATCCTTTGATATGGCGACATAATCACTGAAATTCAAACGAACTCTCGTGTGGTGGATTCCATGGCAAAGACTGTCCGGCATCGGTTCTACTGGAAAGAAATATTGCCCTTAATTAATTATGCAAAATTAATACTTATTACAATTCGCTAAAAGTTTTATTATAAAACTTGCGAAAGGCAGATTATTTACATTCATGCTTTATACCAGAATAATAATTAATTAACTGCTTTATTCCTATATATGTTAACTAACCAAAAGAAAATATCTTATGTGGCCAGCACATAACTTTCTTATACCAGTATATATTATCCTGATCTAAAAAAATCATTCTGTTTAATTATTCACTTGTAACGTTTAAATCTCCTACTAAGTCTATTTAGGAGGGCACAGCTTTTAAATGACCTAAAATAGTGTGTATATTTCGTTGGTTTTGATTCCTGGGTCAGGATTTTTACTTGTAGCCTGCACCTGGAACAGAATTTGTTGTTTAGATTAGATTTGTAGAAGTTGTAGATATAAAATTTATTTATGTGTAGTTTAAGGTACCTTTGAAGGGGGTTATTAATTTATTAAGTTTCCGATCTGAACATTCGTGTGACAGAATCCCTCGAAAAATTGGTTTCTCCATTTTTATTTTTACATAACAGACATATTTAGTGGCTATAATTGCATATAGTAGTTCTGATTAAAACCTAAAATAATTATGGTTTACATTCCTTTAAAATAATGTTTAAATTCATATATTTTACCATTTCAGAGTTGAACTTAATTCTGAATTTTCATAAATAAAATCTTTCTATTTTTCTGTATCGCTCAAAATTCCAGTGTTTTGTAGAATAATTGCATCTATTGAAATTCATTTTACTATCCACGAGGATAAAACTTTGGCATACCTAAAAGAATAAATAAATTGTTTAGTAGCTGTATATTTCTAGTAAGTAAGTTATTTTGATGAGTCTATATTTTACTTACCTTCAGCCATAAAAACTAACCTCTGAGAACAAATAATAGTCATTCCTTTTTTAGTTTCTACAATTATTTATAACAAATTCATATATCTTCATACTTTTTATGCAATTTGACAGACGTCAAATATTTCTCAGGTTGACCAACACTGTTTTCGCTTTCCACTGTTTTAAGTAAAAGGTAAATCAATAAATAATCAATTAATGAACAATTATTTTTATACAAACACTTTATTTAATCTTATAGGTAATAATAGAGCACATTTTTACATTTTGTAAAGTAAATATTTAGAGAAGTAATTTTACATGTGGAGCCATCTCTTGAGAGTAGCTGAAGCACTAGCTTGATTTATATAGATTTTTAGGCTATTGGGTTTTTATCAATGCTAGGGCGGTTTTTCAATATAGGATTTTAAATTTCAAGGGTGTTCTGGTAGAATTTTGACACTCTCTTTTCTAACGTGCTAGTGGCAATATCTATTCAAAGTTTTTGATATTTTTAATCATCCGTTTCGGGAGCAATCTTTGTGTAGATTTTACTTGTGGTTTGACTATAGAAGGAATCAAGGTATTTGGGTTTTGATTCATATTTTATCAAATCACACTCGCTAAGAGGATTATTTTGCCCTTTGCACCATCAACGTGTGAACACGTTTTCAGAAATTTTATTTGTTAAATACGTTTTGCATTATTGAGGAAAACCCTTTGGAAAAGGTACGTAACTGTTTATTAGATATAGGTATTATTATAATTTGGATTTTCTATATATTTATTATAGGGTTTTTTTTGGGAGTCATTTTTTTAACCGGCTATTTGATAACGATAGCTCGATTGTTGCTGTCGACGAGCGATCTAGACCATATCGACAGCTCTCTTTTGGTGATCCAGGGATAAGGAACCAGGAGATACGCAAGTTTTTTTATTAATCTAGTTTTATTTCCATTATTATTTTACCTAAAATTATTGGGACATACAACTGTTAGAAAATAACAATAAAAAGAATAGGGGTAGTTATAAGTTACTTTTTTGTGTTACCATACTTTGGCACTGGTACTGGTATATAATTTGGTCATAATATATACATATTTTTTTTTATTATTTATATACAGGGGGAACTTAAGCTTAAGCGACGCCATATAAATTTGATTTTCTGCTTTATGGTATATTTACTACTAGTACTGCGTGCCTTGTTTTCTTATTTATTTACTATTATTTTTTTTTATATATATTGTCAATCTACTACTCAGTGGAATAAATTTGTGATATTTAGCTTGTCGTTTCTTTGGTAATTTGTTTTGGTAGGTTTGATAGTTACCTTACTTATTTTTGGGTATTGCTAATAATCTAAAATTTACCTGGCGCCCAGATATATCTGCAACGAGTGCAGATATATATATGTATATATATAGTTGAAGTATTAGGCGAATAAGGAACTCCGCCCGTCTCCACTGTTGCCTGGCCGGAGCATACCCAACTGTCATCAGGACAGCTGGTTTCATGTAACGCTTCTCACAGGGAGTTGAACGTTGCACACTTACCTTTAATTTAATTTTAAAACGTACCTTGAAATGTTTCATAAAATTTTTAATTATCAGCGTCCTTCGATACTGTCAATAATAATTCATGTCATATATTTTAATAATTTCTTCTTATTGACATTGACATTTTTGTAACTAAATGGAGATATTTCAAATGTCAAACTGTCAGTTTTATCATAACCCCATTTTATGAGGTCAAATGCGTACAAAATTTCAGTTTACATAAGCTTTATTTAAAAGTCCTTGGAAAATATATTTTATTCGCTTGATATAGTAGACATGATTTATAATCTTTCATCTTTTTTTGTAAAGTCAAATACAAAAAGCTGGCCAATTTGCTCATCACCGAACTTTTCATTGTCTTTGGCCTTTAGAACAAGTGTACTAAACTTGAAAGCTTTATCTCAAAAACTGTCGTTGCTATTGCGATACTATATACATGCAGACAGATTTGTATTCCATAAAGTTATGTTTTTTCGTTATAATTCGTCGAGATTCGTCCAGAAATGCAATAAAATTTTTTATTTTTTTCCCCGCAACTGTAATTTTTTTCTTCTTTCATTTATTATGTCTCTTCTGAGGTGGTACCACATTTACCAAATTTAATGTGTCACCTAAAATGTTGTTGACAATCTTAACTACCAAATTTGGGAAGTCTCCCATTAGTATTTTTTGAATTATTGCGGATAAACACACACACACGCACGAACGCACGCACGCACGCACCGACGGACATCATTCGGAAAATGGTCAGAATGGATTCAGGAGGGTTCAAAACGTATAAATCAATCAAAACCTTGAGGTTGAAAAAAATCAGGATTACTACTATACTTCTAATATTAGGTATAAGAAAGTAAAAGAGTTAATTACGATAATGTTTTTTAATATAAATAATTGAAAGTTTAACAAATAAACAGTAATCTCTTAATTATTATTCAATTGTACATGTAAAGATACACATATTTAATATTATCAAAACAATGAAAATTAAAGAAAATTAGTATGTTTATATCATATGATAATGATCTCGATTTTGTGCTGACATCCATTGTTTTACATCTTTTTAATACTTAATAATTTGCAATTTTAATATTTAGTACATAATTGCAGTGCATTGCATAATTTTGGTGCTAAGTATTGAAAATATTTTTGTCCAATTATATTCTTAATTTTTTCTATTTGTATCTTTTTTTTTGATTTTTGTATCATTCTATATGAAACGTAGGTATTGACTTAACTATGAGACAGCTAAAAAATTGAAGATACAATTATTTGAATGATTTTTCTTAAGATGTGATCGCTTTTAATTTTATACAGGGTGTTACTACTTTCTATTTACTTTTTAAAATTAGCTAAGGAATACCACTTGGAAATATTTTAACATACCTAATGGTAATGGTAATAGTAATGGTAATGGTAATGGTGGGGGAGGCTGACGCCTGGCAAGTAGGCCACAGACGGGCTCTTTTACCAACCCCAGCCGTCCCCTAAGTCATGTGCTTCTCTTGCTCCCTCACTGAATCTTTCCGACCTTCTGATGAAGGTCAGGATGTCACTCATTGCGAGGGAGCTTATCTCCTCTCTAGAAGCGCCTCAGAACCGAAGATACCTGTGTCTCAGGCGCCCAAACGCTTCACATTTTCCCAGGAAGTAGTAAGATGTTTCTTCATCACTCCTGCATTTTGGACATGTAGGGTCTTCCTCAATACCTATCAATGATAGATGCCTCCTAAGTCTGTAGTGGCCTGTCAGAACACCGATTAAAAGAATCAGAGTTTTCCGACTATATCCTAGCGACCAGGCCGATCTCGATTTGTTCGGCCCCGTCATAAAATCTCGGATTTGCCTGCAGGCCCTGTTGGTCCTCCAGTGCGTCTTCAGTGTCACGTGGGCCCACTCTTTGAGGGCCGTTGTGATTTACCTTCTTGAAATACCTAACATAGGCGTGACAAGGTTCCTCGGATCAGAGTCTAGTCAATTCATCGACCTTCTCGTTGCCTGGAACTCCCATATGTCCCGGGACCCATACCAATCTCACTTGATTATGCCTAGCCAGCTCTTCTAGGACATCCCCACACTCCTGGACGAGAACTGATCTCGTCCTGGGGGCGCCACACCGCTTTAGAGCCGTCTGGTTATCGGAGCAGATGTATATTATCTGTTCCACCCCATACCTAAACTCAGCCCCACCCGCCACCGCTAGGATGGCGTAAACTTCTGCCTGGAAGACCGTGGTGTACGAGTCTAGAGCAAAGCTCTCCTGTACTTCTTTGCCCTCCAGATAAGATATATTCCCGCCCCGGAAGACGGTCTAGTGGCCACCCGAGATCCATCTGTGTAACACACCGAAGAGTCCGGGCGGAAGTCAATTCTTCTTCTCCACTCTTCCCTACTGGGAAGAGTGAGAGGTAATTCATTTCCAACCTTAGCTGATCTTTTGCTTCTCTCACCTTCAGGACAGAGAGGGATTTCCCTCTCCGTCAGTCCAGCAATTGCTGCGTGACCTTCAGCTCTGCTTGAACACTGTCAGCTCCCAGAATCCCGCATTCTCAGATAGGCCGTCATTTAACATGCCCTGTATAGTGTAGCTAGGTGTTCAAATTTCAGAATTTCTTTGTTGTTTAAATTTGTAAACCAGCCCTCTTCATTTTATTTAGATAAAATAATAATTTTGGTCGTTAACGTTTATCAAATTAATTATTAATATTCATAATACAACCAAATATTAAATACTTTATATAGAATCTTCATTCATTGTTTTGGTGATAAATCATACTGAAAATTTAAAAATGTTAACGGATGTAAATTGAATTTATATAATATACGTACGCCTCTGGACGTAATGTGTGAGATGAGGTCACGATTAGATCTCATAGAAATTAGATCTTGTGAGATTTTCATTTTGGGCTTTAAAATCTCGAAGGACTTTTAAATCGGTCTATTCTGAAGGCCGAACAGATATACAGTGTGATAAGTAAACTGGTTCAAATTACATCTCATGAGAATTAGATCTCATGGGACTTTCTTCTGGGACTCTTTAAATCTCATTCGAATTTGAAATCGGTGTTTTAAAGTACGCATCCATGATAAAACACATTCGAAAAGCCGAACAGATATACAAGATGATGCGGTAGATCTCGTGGGAAAATAATTTCGGGGTAGGTATTTAGATCATGTTGGAATTAGTTTTCGTGGGACTAAGATCTCATGGGATGCCCCGTTACTTTTAGGGTATTTCATAATGTGTAGTTGTGTCGTATTGTCTCAGATTTAACATTTGACCATAACCTCGTTTCTCATTTGTATATTATAGTAAAAATATAGCAAATAAATTATCTGATCTACCTTCTACTTTATCTATATTCATATATGTGTGCCCATGCAAAACTAAAGATACTGGGTAACACAGAACTCACATTGGTGTAAATAGTACTGATAGTATTATTGGGATGTATTCAAACATGATGGGAGTTGGAAACTTGACCGTATAAGCTCAGTTTGTCAAAACTTAAAGCTGAGATATTAGCTTCAAAATTTAAAGGATGGCATCTTTTACAGTAAGATACAGGAAATAGCTTTTTCCGTAAAAAGGCAACATGAATTTGAAGTCTCTTTTCTAAACACGATGACCTACCTGGTCTACTGCAATGAGATGAACCCGCGTTCCTAAAGATTTTGGGTCAGTATCATAATCCTGGCGACTGGCGATAAATGCTTCTAAATGTGAAAGAAGCCCCAATGGAAATATGTGTCCATTGAACCACTTGCTTAATACTTATGCCGTTCACATGAAGGATTCTTATGAAAATATACACTGTATTGATTCTGCGGTTGGCTCCTTGTGAAACATTATTAAATATTTTAAATAAACAAAGAAAATTTGCTTTTAAATGTTTCAAAATTATATTTTCACTCTACACGTGTTTCGGCTTTTTAGACCCTTTTCAAGAGTACAGATGAGAGGTACTAAATTATAAATTGTGTTCCTTGCTTATATATTGAATGTTACATCTGGCAACTTATACTAATAAAAATGGTTTGAATGATTTGGAATTTTTAGAAAAGTTAAATTACTTTATCTAAAATGTGATGACCTGCGAATATTTGTTGTTCACTTGTAACCGTTTTTTTTATTTTTGGAATCTTTCTTAATTTCTAATATTTCTAATAAGTCTAATTTTTTCTTTTCTTTTCGGAATGAAGTAATTCTACATTAGCCAGATGTAACATTCAATATATGGGTCATTCTTTTACAAACCGCACACTAAAAAATACTTGACATTTTAGATTCGTCTGAAATTTTTTTTTACAGCTTCTATACGTAAAATTAATTGACACATATTTCAGGATTTTTGCTTAAAAATTTTTTTTTCCGAAAGTATCCATTTATGAAGTTTTGGTATTTTGCTGGATTTTCTCCAATCGTCTCATACATGAAATTTATTATCTCCAGTTGTACTGATCGGATCAATGTCATTTTTTTACAGTTTACGTGTTGTTACGTTAGCTTTCTAAAAGCATAAAAAACATTTTTTTTCAATGTCAACATATCAAAAATAATAACAATGTAATTGTTTAAATAATTGTTAGACGCTGTTGCTCCAGGTTTAGATAATTTTAAAAATACCACTTCATTCTTCATCATGTTCCTTAGAAAATGGCATCGGTGAAAAAGTGGTATCTCTATGAGGTCAAAAGTTATTAAATATTTTCGAGCGCTTGTCAGGCGGCGCGCACGGAGTCGCCGTGCCGGGCGTAGCGCGCGGAACGTGCAATCAAGCTCCCTTCAGTTTTAAATATATGTAAATGTTTTCATTCTGTTGTTCGACAACGTCGTATACGCATGCCATATTATTACTATCATATTTTAATCTAAAACTAGCGATAATCATAAAGTGTCGGTACAATGCCGAAAGCATCAAAATCGTCGATTGGTCCGAAAATCAAAGTAGATCGATGCTCAATCCCTTCGATATGTCTTCACATCGTAAAAGAGAAAATGTAAGACCAGATTCGAAGCAACATTTAGTGGCTCTTAACTTACCGGTAACGGATGAGTTCCTTCAGCGAAAAATCTGTAATACTTGCCGTGTTAAATTGTTTCAATTACGCAAGAATCGCGAAAAGAAGTTCGAATCAACTGTAAGTAATATTTTCGAAGCAAAGTTCTTTAATAAAATTTCATTCATTATATGAGACAAGGTCTAAAATATCCTAAAATTATAAAATAAATTGTTAAGCTTCAGGTTAACTGATGTATGTAAAAATTACATTGTTTTTAGAAGGAGGAAATTAATGATTCTGACTTTGACGCTTTGGAAAGTAATCACGTTAACTGGAAACGTTCTCCTGAAAGTCCCGGTGTATCTTTTGGAGAAGACAAAGTGGCAGTATCTGCAGTAATTGATTCTATCAATCAGGGTTGATAGCAATTAAAGTTAAAATTATGAAATAAAATGTATAATTGGTGCAAAAAAAACATTTTGTATACTACTCAGAAGCTAATAAATCAAAGTGTTTAAATTTAGTTTCTTACTTTTATTTTCTCACGTCGTGATATTCAATATTAATTTAGTAACCGGGAAGTAACTATAATGTTCTTTTCATTATTTATATTAATTTTTATACAGTAATGTTATCAACAAATATTTTCAAACTATTACGCAATATGGTAAACATTCATTAATATAAAATAGGTGCAAATGCCTGAGACCTCTGAGGTGCGCGGAGCGCGCCGCCTGACAAGCGCTCGAAAATATTTAATAACTTTTGATCTAATAGAGACACCACTTTTTCACCAATGCCATTTTCTAAGGAACATGATGAAGAATGAAGTGGTATTTTTTAAAATTAACTAAACCTGGGGCAACAACATCTAACAATTATTTAAACAATTAAATTGTTATTACTTTTGATATGTTGACAGTAAAAAAAAATTTTTTTATTCTTTTTAGAAAGCTAACGTAACAAGACGTAAACTGTAAAAAAATGGCATTGATCCGATCAGTACAACTGGAGAAAAAAATTTTTTAAGCAAAATCCTGAAATATGTGTCAATTAATTTTACGTATAGAAGCTGTAAAAAAAATTTCAGACGAATCTAAAATGTCAAGTTTTTTTTTCATGAAATCCGTGCGATTTGTAAAAGAATGACCCATATAAGCAAGGAACACAAATTATAATTTAGTACCTCTCATCTGTACTCTCGTAAAGGGCCTAAAAAGCCGAAACACGTGTAGAGTGAAAATATAATTTTGAAACATTTAAAAGCAAATTTTCTTTGTTTATTTAAAATATTAAAAAAAAAAATTCTTATGAACACATTAAACTCTTGTTGACTTGTATACCGAGTGGCCACGATACTAGGGCCTTGCCATATATCTTCCAATTAGAAACCGATTTAGACGAAATTTAGTAGAAAGATATTAG
Source organism: Rhamnusium bicolor (assembly GCA_029963845.1). Lineage (NCBI taxonomy): Eukaryota > Metazoa > Arthropoda > Insecta > Coleoptera > Cerambycidae > Rhamnusium > Rhamnusium bicolor. The sequence goes on along the minus strand of JANEYF010002616.1, from coordinate 14,393 downwards.
ACCTAATTTCGGATGGACATGCAGATGTAGCCAAAATGGCTGACTTCCGGTTTCACCGGAAGTGCGTTTACCTTTGATTTTTTAAACGCATCACCCAGTATATTTTATGTTTTTCGGAATCTACATCTCAAATTGCATAGGATAGCGTTGCCAAATTTACATTTACTTAAGGAATTTTTCTTTTTTTCAAATTTATTTTTTATTGTCTTTTTTATCGATCTGTGTTATTAATATTGTAAATTGACTGAGGTACCTAAATCGATCGCCACTTGGAACTATCCAATGGAGAACTCATTTGTTTACTTATTAGTAAATAATCTTGTATTTACTTAGTACCTACCATTTTTTAATCAATGTGGATCTACCACTATATATTAAATTTATCACAGATATTTATCTCTGTTATTAATGATAATTTCTCTTACGATTGTATACTTGCAATCAGTGATTTTAGTATATTTTACAAGGCTATTCTCTCTTTTACCTTCCTTCTCGGTTTTAGCTCAAACTTCATCTAAAGTGAAATGTTTAAACACATATCCTCAGGTCCTTTGTGTAACCTTTTTGGTTTCATAATATATACTGTTAGATACCGACATTATTGACTCGTACTGTCAGATATTAGAATAATCGAGTTGACGTAATAGTTCTAAAAAACTTCAGAAAGTATATTTTTCATTTGTTTTTGTTTTATTTAAATTTGTACTGCAGAACGTGTTGTTTTTATATTAATTTGTATAAAATATGTCAAATCTGACGGGTAGTTATAGCTGCTGTATGTATCACAAATAAAATGAGGGTGAGAAAATTTTAAGAGATTTGCAGTTGCGGTTCCTGGGTCAAGAGATAGGGAGGTCAATTAGAAAAGTTTACTGTATTACCTACCTTTTAAAGTGATTTAAATTCCAAGTCGATCCTCCGGTCTTTTTGAGATGCAAAGTGGTCAATTACTTTTTCATTAGTCTTTTATCTTCTTTATTAATGTCCTTTCTATGGTAAGCATAGCTAAAGAAGATAACCTTACCTGACCCATGGTATTTCTTAAAAATGCCTTTATTCTTTTTAAGGTGGAAAAACAACGTTCACTTTCGACGGTAGTCATAGGGAGAGTACACAAGATTTTTAACAGTTTGACACTTTCAGAAAAAGTATTGCACAAATTATTGTTAACAAAAAGCTGTAACAAAGCAACTGCACCTTCACTATTGGAAAAATCTTCTCGGCTATATAATACTTCTAATTCACTTTTAGGTTTCAAATGATTTATGACTGGATACTCCGTTTGAACTAATTTAAACATATCTTGAGGAAAGCTTTTTTTATAAACTTTAAATCGATCTGCGTGAAATAACTGAGACACTGCTAAATGATTACTGAAGCCAAACCTGTTTTTGATCTCAGATATAATTATATCACAAACTTCTAATGAAATTCTCCTTTTTGATCCTTCCGTTTTACACCTCTGGGCAGACTGCATGGATGTCTCCTCCAAATAGTTATTCAAAATTTTGTTTCTGATGTCTTCAATTTTACTATTAAAAACGCCAATACACTTATTTACTGTTATGACATCGATATTACATTTTTGTAATTGATTGAACAATATATCACAATGAGGCATAACTAAATGAAAAACATTTAACCAGTAAAGAAAATGTTCATTTTGTAAGTAGTTTTTTAAACCAATAGCTTGGTTTAGAGTGTTGTTTTCTGATTCATTATCAATGATTTTTTCTAAACAATCTAATAATTCTGTTCGATAGGTATAAACAGTCTCTATGCACTTTGTATTAAAATTCCATCGTGTTGGAGCTGCTTTAGGTAATCTCACCTTAACAACATTATCTAACACGGCTGTTCTTTTTTGGCGATTTTCCAAAGAATGAAAAAAAGCTATGTAAATTAGCAAAAAAAATGGTATGCTTTATCGTCATATTAGGTTTTGGACGGCCACCGCCTTTGAACTTCACTCGGCCTTCCTAACCCAACTTATGTCCATCTTTCAGTTTTAATATATTTTGTACAACACTCATATTTAACAATACACACCAAAAACACTGTTTTACTTAATTTCACGACAAGTAGAGATTTACTAATAAAATATTCACAAATTAAAATATTAAAAACAACGCGACATTATTTACCGACCAACGCGTACCTAGTCAGCATTAAGACTGCTCTATTGAATATCGTGCGTTACCGTTTCCGTAAAATGTGTCAGGAACATTGTCCCCGCCAGTGTTTTCTGTCTCTTTTGCTTTCTGACGATTCACCCATAAGTCTATTTCACTTTAATTCGTTCCGTAGCTAGCTTTGAGAACAAGTTGTGGATTGACCCAAGATTTTTACATTCTATAAATGAATCATGTAATGAATATGAATGTAGAGGCTCGGTGCTCGGAGGGGATACGAAATCCTGCGATCTAGATATTTGAATAGTATTGTGCATAGAATGAACTAGAAACTTTAATATATTTTTTAAGAATATTAAAAATATATATATTATATATTTTTAATATATAATATATATATTATATATTTTTAAACTTCATAAAATGAATAGCTCTATTTTTTTATTTGTATGTGGGAGGTCATTGACCAAATGACCCTATAGAAGAACCGCCCTAACTGTGGCAAGATAAAAGATATTGGCATGTCTAGACGTGGTAGAAAAAAGCCAGTCTTTCTAGAACAGGGAGATCTATTAATATTAATTTGAATGAAAATTGCAATGCTAGCAATTGCGATTGATTAGTACGTAAATAGATACTAGAAAATCAGACACCATAATAACGACAAAGTTTGGAAAATTGTGGAAATTGCCTTTATGAAAACCTTCTCTCATTTCTTTATTACATACTAAACTAAACATTAACCCTTCTAAACTACAACATCATAAGTTATACATAACGGCACTATGGGCTTCTTTCTTTTGACGCAATACATAATGAACCACGCACCCTGAGCTGCAAGCGTATGACGTCAGCTCAACCAGCAAGCGTTTATCGGATTCCAATAATGCAAGCAGTTTCTGCGACTTCTGTTATAGTTATGATTTTTGTTTTTTCAAATAAATTTCAGATATTGGTAATAAAAGCCCTAACGTATGATATTATCTAATATTAATGCAAATCAATTTTTTGTGGACATGCCTATTGTTAAACACGCTAGCTCAAACGTGCTAACATTCTTCGTTTTAAACTTATTTTTATTTTTGTTTATTTTTTTATTGAGCTAATAGTGGACTGTATATTTCTTTTCTATGATTTTATTTCTTTATAGTGACATATTCTGTAACTGGAACTATGTTTGTTTTCTTCTTACAGCTAAAATAAGTAAAATCCATATTTTTATGAACATTTTGTTTATTAAAGAAATAGGTCTGAACTGTACAAGGGTTCGTGATATATTGTTTTTCTTTTTATGAGAGTTGTTTTAACTTACATGCTAAAATTCTCCTAACATTCATTTCCAGCCTTATCGTTAATTTATTACCTTCAACATGTGCTGTGCCTATGACAGACATATAGAGGTAGAAACATACATTTATACTAACAAGGGCCACTAAGTGGACAACTAAAATACATAAATTTAAAGTAGAGCTAAACCAGAACATTGTGGATGACATTTTCTTGTAAACCACTTATATATAATATTCATAAAGTATGTGAATATATTGAAAGCCATTATTTTGATTTATTTTAACTTATCTTACCAGCATCACACGATATGAATATTTAATTTACGCTAATTCGCTGTCCTCAAATTATCGCGTAATACTGGTTCACATAATTAATATTTTCGTGTTGGAAACGTTGTCTCCAACACCTATTGCCGACTGAGAAATTTGTACGCATATACTCTTGCAGATGTAAGACAATGGCAATGGCGTTCACCATAAACCAAGAGAATGCCAGCTAATTTGTGTTAATTGTATTGGTTATGCAACAGTTTTGTATACAATTTTTACAACTAATTGTTATGTAATGACTGATCGACAATATCAAAAGCAACTTAATTGATATAAACGTCGCCTAATTCAGACTTTAATGCTTCGTCAACCATTGATGATTGATGATTAAATGAGTAGTGGTATTAAAATGAAGTGATGAGTTTTTAATCATCTCCAGATGAAGCCAACTTAGTATAACACGTGTTTTGGTGTTCGTAGAAAGATTGGAACTCTTGTATTGAAATATTTTCCTTGTTCTGCGCGTTGATTTTCATCTAAACTATGACGCAAATTACAATTTTGTATTTCCTCTCTGGGTAAAACATTGATAGTAGTAAACTGCACTTTATACACGTATCAATCCTAAATAATTAAGTTGGTAAGTTAGTTAATAAGTTCCAAAAGCGCACTTTGCCAAAGAGCAAAGTTCAAACTTTTTATACTTGATCTCGGGTGGCTCTAATTAAACTCCAGACAATCCAAAATAAAACCAGACAGTTTCAGTGAGAATTTTACCTCATCTAAATTTTTTTGTACTGTTGCAATTGTCTTGATTGAAGTTATGTGACACCACGATTGTACTAAACCAATAAAAAAGCAACCCGGAGCGAGCAAAACATTGCTGGATAATTGCAATGAAGAAGTCAGTGACGTTTACTTTAATACACCTAATTGCCTCAATAAAACGTAATGAAATCCAAATTGATTGTTTTACTTTGTTCGGAAGTATATTATTAAAGCATAACCCTTGCCATTATCTACTAGATATTACTAGTTCGGGTCGAATTTCGCTTAACGAGCATTTTGAAGACATTTATAATTACCTTAATTGTATAAGTGTAGTGGGTCCGCAAATAAATGACGAAAGACATGCGATAGAAAATTGAGTGCCACACGAATTTCTGGAATTTGCTTAAATAAAAAGTTTAAATAAAAATACGTTATTTAACTAAATAATAAACAGTTTGAGACCTAAGTCATGAAAATTCGTTTAAAAATATTAGTGCCATGACCGCTTAAACTACACTCAAATAGATTCGTGCCATGCGCGCCAATCAAGGGTGAGCGTGCGTTTCTGTATGTGTAATATACAGGGTATATTATCACGACCATAGACTATCTATATTTCTGAAACTGTTAAGAGTATAGCTAGGAAATATGAGACGATGTTAATTAAGTCAAATTGCAAAGAAACTTCTTGTACTAGAATGATAGAGATTTAAGTAAATATAAACGGGAGAAAAAATAATTATACGGGGTGGTCAAAAATACTACTAAACACACGTTTCAAAAATATGTCAAACCTTTTTTTTTTTAAATAGCAACCATCAAATCTTACTTTGGAGGTAACAGGTGCTATAACATCACTGAAAAACTCCAACTGCCCTACGCTTACGGTATAAACTCAAAAATTCTAAAGGAAACTACGGATATAATTTTGAACCCCTTAAGAGGGCTAATCAAAGCAGTGTTTGTAAGGTAACTTTCCAAAATTTATTTCTTCCATACGGTTTGGTCAAATTACACCAAATTTGGAGGATCAGTAGTTGAAAGTGTAGTAGAGGGTACATGTATATCTGTTTTAATTAATTTTCACTATATGTAGGGAAAATTTATACTGTAAATATAAGTGAAATTTGAACATGATTAGCTCCTGATTTATGATATCAATCGGTAAAATTCGAGGTAAAATTCATACATGTCTTCTAGAATGAATCTTCATAATTATGCTCAGCAAGTTTCAAACTTTTATTCTGTACTATTTGGTTAAAATGAATTTTCTAAATAAGTATCTTTGTAACTACAAATGGAGCAAGGAAGTGTTACCTCTATCGGGAATCGCACCTCAATGAAGTTGGTGAATAAAACGTCCAGTGAAGGTATAGTCAAGAGCAAAATTATTTAGCGGCGCATGTATAAAAACTTTCTAGAGAGTGACACAGCTATCCGAAGCTTTTTCCCGACTAGGCCCCTTAACGCTTATTATCAATGCATGTTTTGAGCAGGGTATTTTTCCTGATTTCTTTAAAAAGGCAATTGTACGGTCAATTTTCAAAAAAGATGATCCGCTGAGTAAAGACAGCTATCGCCCCATTTCAATAGTCCCCATATTGGCTAAGGCTATTGAAATTATATTAAAAGCTCGGCTTTATGCTTACTCAGATAAATAATATGCAATTCTAAATTGCGGTCAGTTTGGCTTTCGCAGAATAGTGAGTGACATAATCGCTGGTCTTGAGGAAAAAACATGATGCAAAACTATGTTTACTTCCCTGTAACAAAAGCTGTACACTTTTTTACAATACCTACATGTGAAATCTTTTAAATTTTACATAATTCGATATTCCAAATTTCTTTCAAAAAATGTTTCTGTTAGTTTCTGTTATAACCGTTTATATTTAAAATACCCTGATTGAAAAATGTGTTAAAGATAATAATGAAAATATATATTTTTATAAAATCGACAATCATTTCAAACATCAACAAATCTTTGACATTAATAATTTTATGACCCCCGTCTTGTCATTTTTAGAGATGTGAAAATATCTATGAATTTGCAGATGTGATATTGTAGGACCGCCTCGATACTGGTTATATTGGTTTTACATATTACAAGTATATAAATATATTCCACATGAATTCTTATGTGGTGTATTTATTTTTTCTGTTTACATTTTTTTATAACTGCCGGCCCTGAAAAATTAAAATATTTCCGACACCTGGTAAATAATAATAAAAGAGGCATACCAATTTTACATATTTTATGCATGCTAGTCAATTTTAAAATTGCTTGTAATTAAAAACGAGCTGTTGAATCAAAATGGCTCTAGTAATCGAGTTTCATATACGAAAGAGAACCATTAAATGATTAAAATAATGCAACAGTATTGTAATGAATTCAGTATTCATATACAAGACATGAAATGGAAATTGGAGAGAAACAAAATGGGTTCATTTAATTTTAAAGGATTTTTTATTTTTCGTTGTTTAATTAACAATTTACAAACAGATGCTTATATTAAGCAAAACTTTTAATAAACGTTTGAAATACAAAATTTAATAGCTCTTGAACAATAGGGAAAAAATATGAGATTTATCTCTACAATGAGTTGTATTGAAATTAAATAAACTTTGACATGGGCGTCGTCACAAATATCCTTGAAAGATAATGATGTAGCAAATGGAGTAATCGATGACATCCTATTTTTATTTTCATTCAGAGCACATGGTTTTTTCCATGATAAATTTATTTTAATTTCAGTAAATTTTTTTAATCTAAGCTGCTGGTCAAATGAAAATAATAACTAAAAATCGTTAGTAAATCTTACATAACGTGTAGTAAAATAGACGCTTTTTCAGAAGCACAATTTTAACCCTTTCACTGTGGTGCTCGATTTCGCTATATGGGTCGTCTGAACGGCTGCGGTGAACTTTTGCGGCAATATCCGCTTCCCACGGTTACCCCTAAAACGATGCTTGTTATTCTACGTTCTAAGAAAAGTATATACGTGTGTTACTTTATGTAACCGACACAGCGTCCTATATGAAGGTATCTGCGACTGCAGTGAGCTTAAAATTACATGCAAGTATGTAAATGTAACATGTTTATCACACGGACTCCATTGCACTGCAGGAACTGTTAGAAATTGCTATCTCCCAATAGACAGATTAATAGCCAGCGTGAAGACGACAATTTCAAAAGCGTCGTTTCGAAAAAAATTATTAGAAGACGAACTGCCGATTACGCTGTTATCACCACAAGCTGTTGTGACGCTGTAGGGTACATGTTGGAGGCGACAAGCTATTATTATGTTCATTTTGATTATGTAAGAGGGTAATCAACAAATTAAATGCAAACGACGCACTCTCTATTTCACACGCTTAACAGGCGTTTAATTATACTGGCGGAGAAAAAATATATTTTTCTGTAACATATACCTGAATACCATTTCCCACTGGAATAAAGCCTTCTGATTACAGAAATGACAAGCAAAAAGTCGTTACACGTATCGTTTCTTGTTACATTCACAAAACAAGGGCAGGAATAATATTACTGTTAATTTTACTAATCTATTTATTAATGGAGTAGGTTGGAACCTTTGATCTGAAGATAACACTGACGCAGTTTTCCACGAAACACCAAAACACCATATACTGCTCTCGACGCGTGTTTCGTTAACCAAGTTGGCATCATCTGGAGATGAATAAAACTAAACTTATGCTAACAATCTACCCTATTTATACCTAAACTATTGTCACGGTTCACCGAACCGTGACTGTAACCGTTCGGTGAACTGTGACTCACTAAGCAATAAAGCGGGCTATTTGGGATAGGCCCTCTGTCACTATTCATACTATTTTTACACTTTATGATTTCCAAGCTTTCAAATGCATCCAACTGTCTGGTATTTGTTAGATTCCTAATTAATCTGTAATTGCTAATATCTATTTTATGGTTGTTCTCTAACGCATGTTGGGCCACACTAGACTTATCTGTTCTACCATATTTGATATGGGCTATATGCTCTTTGAATCTAATTTGAATTGATCGTCTAGTCTGTCCAACATATTTTTGAGTACAGTCCTTAAAGCTAATTTCGTAAATCCCCGACTTTTCGTTTGTTTCCCGATGAATGAACCACTGTCATACCTACATCTTTAAAAATCTTACCAATACCACGGGTGAATCGAGGATCGATTAAAATCGATACAAATTCCGAATTTTCTCTTTCATTTTGAAAGGTCGAGGAATTTCGAAGCGACTCTTTAAACTTTCGTTTCCTAATTATTTTATCAATTAAACTTACAGAATATCCATTACTCGCAACTATATCCTTAATCAATGCCTTTTCTTTTTCAAACCTCTCCTTATTGAGAGGGAAGCTTAATAGACGATGGATTAGAAAATTAAAACTCGCCATTTTGTGTAGAGCACAATGGTGAGTCCTTATTTTCACTATTTCTAATTATTAATATATCTAAAAATGGTAGCATTAGTTCATTTTCAGTTATCAGGATTGTGCTGATTATGTGAAAAATAAATTTCAAAGAGTTTTACAAAACAATCCCGAGTTACGTACACTGTGTGGTATTGTATACCTCCTTAAAGAGATAGACTTTTCTCAACCCAATATAAATGTGCTTTCCTTGAAAAACTTCATGTATTTTAAATATGTTTCTGTTGCCCCCTGTAAACGTTGATAGATTGTTTTCCTCGTATTAATGGATTTTGAGTGACAGGCATCAAAAGTTAACTTCTGAACACCTACAATAGATGCTGCTAATTTACTGAAACTAGAAAAACCAATGTGCGGTGTTATATGTTTAGTGAAATACATATGTAACGCTCCTGTTATTTTAGATACTATAAAATCGCCAATTAAAAGAAAATGTATCATTTACCATATATTTATGTGTATGTCAGTGTGGTGTTCTGGATCAGCCCCCTAGTTTTTACGTCATGTACGATTTACTCACGATCACTACTAATGTTCAGGATTCACCGATTTATTTACTAGAATGATCTTTTTGTTTTATGCTTTGTCTCTTTATTATAAATATTATATATAGTTAATTGTCCCTGTCTCTGTTTGTTTTCCGTTTATGAGTATTGCCAATATATGTGACATTAAATTCCATCATTAAAATTATCCACGCGCGCATTTTTGGTATTATAAACCCTACCTCGGCTCAACAAATTGCACCGCTACGGGGGAGAGAGAAGACGTTGGTCTACCATTGCTTGAGCACGTCTCCGAATTGCCGATATTAAAACTGTTTGAACTTCGGGCATTGTGCGCTATTTTTTAGCTAAAATTAAGTGTTTGATGTGATCGCCCCCCTTACAGTCCACTGTCGCTCCTTGGAGTTCCTGCCCAAGATCACTGGGCTTCTGTGGCACTGAAAAATAACCAGACCACCAGCCAGAAAGGTAGGAACCGTATTACCAAGATTTGTTTTTATCACGATATTCTCATCCATTGCCGAACAACTAATAATGTAATTTTCTTGTGTAATTTTAAAGAATATTTTTTTAAACGATGGGAGGTATCAAGATGCAGTCTTGAAAATTATCTTGCAAATTTCATCAGAAATAAACTGGCTTAACCACTATATCAGACTACGATAGAAGACGTTGTATACGCTGTACACAGTGGAACCTTGAAATTTTTCAAAATTTCGTTGGTTCCGAAAATGTAAAAATACAATTGTAGGTTTTTATCTGTAAGATTGAATGATCTATGAACAAATTGAAAGTAAACGGGTTTGCATCTTTTTTGATATCTCTGATATTTCTAAAGTCACATTTTTTTTCTCTGGAAATGAGACACACCATTATACATCGATCATGATAATAATAGTAACAAGATATGCTTGCTAAGGGTGGCTATTTTGGTCGGCTCTGCGCATAACGTCATTCTGAGACAAACATCGTTATCGTTCACAGCTACGCTGTTGCCTTTCATAGGTTTCTCCGATTATTTCACCTTAAAACCTACTGTACCTACATGCATTTTAATACTAAATTAATTAAAAACAATGTATATTTGCTTTCAAATTACCTATTTTAAGTTTAATGTTAGTATCTTAAAATTAATGTAGGTACCTTAATTTACAAAATGTAGGATATGTATAGCTTCAAAGCAAAAAAACCTTATCGGTTAATGTCTAAATTGAGTTTCTCGATTCTATCTATCACCTCATTTACATTTTGATTTCGAGAAAAAAGCTACTGGTACATGGAGTTAGAGTCGGCAGATTTGTAGGCGGAATAGCATTTTTCTTCAATTTCCATTTATTTAGCGATAAATTTAAGAGCCTATGTTGCAAACAATAGTCATTTTGCGTAAAAAGAAAAGAGGTTATGATAATGCAAGAACGGTGATCAGTTATATCAAGTACAACTACTACTACAGTATTACTATCAGCAGGCAATATTCAAATGATGACTACAAGAATTTACAAAAGCACGCAGGCGGTGGTATCAAATAAAGTTATGGCAACTATTACTACTGGTATCTACAGCAAGCGGTTACTGACTCTAGTCACTAATGTCACACTGGTTCTGTGCTAGTGCGTAAGAAGGTATTACGGCAAGCGGTCGGTGTATCAATATTTCCAGGTGCAACTTCCAGCTTATCTTCTTTACAATTTATGGTCAGTGAGCGTCGTTAGCTGACGGATCGTTTAATACATTAGTTTCCGGGGTATTTCGTGAGATTCTATCCACATACGAGGCCTTAAAACCTCACTTATGCCACTTCGCGTTTACCTAGTGAAGTCCGATCCACAGACGAGGTCTTAGAACCTTACAGGTTATTAACCTATGACTGAGATGTAACTCTATCCACATACGAGGTCTTAGAGTTATATCTTTACGTCAGCTACAAATAATGACAACCGCGTATTCCGGATTCTAGTTATTAAATAGTTAACCCTAGTTAATAATCGGCCACGAAATTTCCCCAATATCCCTGGCCAATCGGAATAGCAGACCATTTGTAGATAATCAATAATTTACGGACAGAATAATAATTCAGGCAATCGGATACAATCGGTTAATGACGGAAATATAAATAAAAATAGTAAAAACGGTCAAAGTAATTCTTACCACTACCAGATTGAGGAGCACATTGGAGATCGGGAGCTCCGTGCTGCAAACTTAAGCACTCACTGCAAAACTCTTTGTTTTCATCAGCCTGTTTATATTTATACCCAAAATGATGAAAACAGTGACGTGGAATCTGTACGACGCGCGAAATTGTCAGCTACTGAACGTGGCAAACGTTATTTAAGCCAGCTTGGCGCATCGCATTTTAGACAAATTCCCTCCGTTAATTCATATTAACAAATGTTTATAAAACATTCTGTGGCTGGAAATCGCTTTCTCACAATTTTAAAACCATATTTGTGAAAAAAAATTTAAAACACCATGTACTAGTATTTAAAATAAATCAACTAATAGCTCATCTGGTAAATTATTACAACAAATAGAAACATATTTCTTTAACATTTAAAAATGATTTCAACTTGGCTTGAAACTAAACACAATAAAATTAAATTATTTTCCTCTTGCTTGGTTAAGTATAAACACAATAATTGATTTATCATTAGGATAATAAAATAAACTAAGATTACTCTGAGGAGAAACCGGTTTGAAGTAATTATCTTCGAGGAACAATTATTATTCCAAGTATTTGACTAATAAAATAAATTGACCTCTTGTTGAAAGCGGTTTTAAAATAAACATTAATACAATACATATACAGGGTGTACCAAAGTGAAGGAAGAACTCATTTAGGTCTTATTACAATAGAATATCATTAACAGGAAAATCACTTCGTTGCAAATAACATACTTCGCTCGTAAGGATTAATACCGCAGCAGTAACTGTGAATAAGTTTGCAGTGCAGCAAAAAAAAATCATGGGTGTAAACTGCTAGTGCCAATATAGTTTCTCTTTACTACCTCCACTAGTCATTTTTTTCTACGCGGCAAGTTAAGTCACTTAAATAGTTTAGTTTGCAGTAATGGTTTAAGAAATATTTGATTTCAATTGGTATATAAATTAATAATAAATATTCCCTTGCGCTGACCCTGTTTTTGATGTCTTACTTCGCCGATATCCGAACTCTACAAATGATACTCCCTGTACAATCAAATAAATAATTGTTATTCAAGTATCGATAACAGAAGACTGAAAACTCGTAAAACTCACCCTACACACATTCTCAATAAAAAATTAACGACATCAGTTGAACTATATCTTAGAAGAATAATTAATCATGTTACCCCTTTTAGATTTTCCATTTATTTTATACATCAGCTTTGGTATTATCCAATAACTACATAATACTTTTCACTTTTACAAAAAAACTTTTTCATCTAAATTTGACAGAGCGTTTTACGCAAGTTTACAAATATACGACAGGCAAGGCAAATTAAAATCAGATAAATTTTATGAGCATAAAAATGTTTATAAATAGAACTTACACAAGAAGTAGGAACATATGTCATATCTCGTTTTTATTCTTTTTTCTGTTATCCCTAAAAATATTAAACTATCTACACTACAAAATAAAATAATATATATAGTAACGTCTTCAGATATATGATGATAACACTTTAGTCATAAATCTTAGATATATCTAATATGGGTGACACAATAATGGGTTTTTAGTCCAATACAGGCTGACTATTTAAGGATGAGCAATCGGTTTTTCTGGAAATTAGTAGCAAAAAAATTTAAATCTATCCTAAACTATAAACTATTCAGGGTGCTCGTAAAGTATGGAATAAATTCACTATTTCTCTCAAAAATATTTAGAAGAAATCCTCGGACACGTCAATTTTTTATTTCAATTACGCACCTTATCCTCTATTTTTTTTGTTATGACGTCATCATTAATTCCGTTCTGACGGCATCGATATTTTTTAAATGGAACACCCTGTATATTTTTCCATTTTTGGATTTCTAATCAACAGCTAATTTCAAAAATGTATCACATTTAGGGTCTAAAATTGATAAGTTGAAAGATAGGATCATTTCGAATATAAGAATTTACAAATTTTTCTTGTTTTGTTTGAAAAAATAAAAGTCACTAGAACTAGCAGTTAGTTAATAATAAAAATAATTTATGGTAAATATTCGAACTGTACTCCTTGATGTAGCTAGCAGTACCCTAAACGATGAATAAAGTGTTGCTCTACCTTGTTTGTAGTTTCCTGAGAAGTGTTGTTTATTTCTGTTCTAATTCTCTCGTTTAATTCAACAAGGTTTTCCGGTTTGGTTTAATAAACTAAGTTTTTTGGATGGCCCCACAGAAAATAATCTAATGGATTGAGGTTTGGTGATCTTAATGGCCATTCGATGGGTCCACGTCTATCAGTCGACCTTTTCAAAAATATTAAAACCACAAGCTTTCAACAACATTTCCAGGATTAATTCTACTGGGTAATAAATTTAAAAACGTTGGTATGAGATAGCCCATTAAAAATTGGAGATATGCCAGTCCGTTTACAGTTCCATCGAAAAAATAGAGTTCAATGATTCCATTTCTTACAATTCCCGCCCACACATTTACCTTTTGTGGATACTGTATGTGCTGCTTCTGTATCCATCGAGGGTTCACCATTTAATTTGAAATTGCATTCATCGAAGAAAATTATATTTTTTATCAGAAGAGGATCACCATATTTATCATTGTTTCACACAATTGTATCCTCCGATCTGGAACATCGTCACTTAGTTCTTACACAAGCTTAATCTTAAAGGGATGCTATTTTTCTAATTTTAATACTGTATGTACTGAAGTTTTAGTAACATCATAATCACGACTAACCTGATGAACGCTGTTATGTGGATTTTCTTCAACAGCCAGTAAAATATTTAATTTTGTATCTTCGTCAACAACTGGGCGACGTGTCTTGGATAAATCTT
>JANEYF010002615.1:12500-17061 GCA_029963845.1 Rhamnusium bicolor | reverse complement strand
ACAGGAAGCTGACCAGGCTGCTAGCCTCGGAAAAATACGAGTACCACACGTACTCGCTTCCCTGAAGAGCGGCAGCTCAGAGTAGTCCTACGTGGGATCCCCATGGGCGTGGAAAACGCCGACATTCAAAGCGATATGGAGGAGCAAGGATTCGCGCCGTCATCAGTCCAAAGGATGTTCAGCAGGCGGACCAAAGCCCAGATGCCTTTGGTACTAGTGCAAGTATCAAAAGAACAGGAGGAACTTCTGAAGGTATCATGATGCTGTTCACTGGTGGTACGAGTGGAGAGGCAGAAAGTCCAGCAGGTGGCAACGCAGTGTCACCGATGTCAGAAGTTTGGACACGCACAAGACAAGTGCACCACGCAAGCCAAGTGCGTGAAGTATGGAGGACCCCACCACTCTGGGGACCGCACTAAGAAGAAGGACACGCCGGCGAAGTGCGGAAACTGTGGAGGACCGCACCCTGCTAGCTACAGAGGATGCCCGAAGTTCCCCCAGGAAGCCGGCCGCCCCCTCCCAGAATCAAGCGCCAAGAACGCAGCAGCCAGAGGCTAGGCCAGCATCCAAAGGTACTACTCCAGGGAAGAGCTTTGCAGACGCCACGAAGCAAAGAAGAGCCGCCACTCCACAGGTGCAAAAAACGGCCCCAGCTGCACTGAACGCCAGCAACCTCTCGGCGGCGCTGGCGAGATGCAGCAGACGTTCACAGCGATGAGCGCCTTCTTCGCCCAAATGCCAAACCTAGTAAACTAAAATGTTTATTGGGAGGGTGAAGCCGATGTCCCTGCAGATAGCCTCATGGAAAATCAATGCCCTCCCTAGCAACAAGTATGAACCAGAAGAGGTGCTAGCGAGATACAACATTGACGTCATGGCACTGCAAGAGACGAAGCTCACAGCTGAAACATCGGTGAAGTTCCTAGGCTACGAAGTCTATAGATAAGACAGAGCAGGTAATGGAGGAGTAGCCCTGCTCGTCAAGAAGAATACAGACCACCACCCCCCTAGTGACGCCAGAGCTGGAAGAAGGCCTGAAAGTGACTGCCGTGGAAGTGCAAACCGACGATAGACTCAAAATAGCTTCAGGATACCAACCGCCAAGAAGACCGATAGTAGAAGGTGACCTAGCAACACTCTTTCAAAGAGGGGAGCAGGCCGTGGCCATCGGAGACTTCAGCGCCAAGTCGCCAGAGTGGAACAGCAGACTCTCGAACACCAGGGGCAGAGCGCTGCTGAGATACCTAGGCACACGAGACGATATACTGGCAATAGGACCTGAAGAATCGACGCACTATGGGGGCGTAGGCAGACCTGACGTGCTGGACATCGCCATGTTGCAAAACATGAGGATGGGCTTCACGCTTCGAACTTTGGATGAGGGCTCCTCGGACCACAACCTAATACTCCTCCAATTGGGAAACAGTGTGAACGAGGAAGAGACATTCTTCAAAAGAAGGACGGACTGGGAGCAGTTTCGAGCAGAAATGCAAAAGAACATGCCCCCCATCCCTAGAATCGAAAGCGAAGACGAAATTGAGGCAACGATACTCGCGTTAGAACGCGACATCAAAGCAGCCCTACAAGCCAGCACGACAGAGACGATGGTACGACGAGTTGCAGCACCGATAGGCGAGATGCCAGAACAGACGAAGCACCGTCGAAGTGCCAAAAGACGAGCGCAGAGGACCAGACTCCGAAAACATAAGCGGGAATACAACCAACTATTTCGAAGAGTCAAGACGGCCCTCGAAGTGCACCGTCAGAGAAGATGGCAAACCCATCTGGAGTCGCTCAATCCGGAGGACAGAAGCCTATGGAACACCCAGAAGGCCCTGAGAACCTTAAGGAAACCGATGCCACCGATCCATGGAGCAAACGGTATAGTCTACACTAGGCAGCAAAAGGCCGAGGCATTCGCTGACAACCTAGAGCTGCAGTGTAGAGAAAACCAGCTCCCAGACGAAGACGATGAATGGACGGACGCTGTTGAGAGATGGGTTTGAGGACTGGCGCACGCGCCAGACGACGATCAATTCAGACCAGCGACCCCGGAGGAAGTCAAATGGATCCTAAGCCGTCTCAAAAACAGGAAGGCACCTGGAAGCGACGGTATCGGAAACCTGGAACTAAAAAGCTGCCACGAAAAAAGGAGTTGCGGCGCTGGTAAACATAATCAACGCCATCCTGAGGTTCCGATACTTCCCAGACAGATGGAAGAGAGCGGATGTCATCCTGATTCTCAAACCAGGCAAGAATCCGATCCATCCCTCTAGTTACAGGCCCATCAGCTTACTGCCGACGATGAGCAAAGTAGCAGAAAGGATAATCCTAGCCAGACTGGAACAGTACTCCGAAGAATTGCAAATCATACAGGACGAGCAATTCGTTTACAAGAAAGGACACTGAACTAAGCTGCAAATACTCCGCCTGGTGGAGTATGTAGTGGATGGGTTCAACAGAAACCAGTCTACGGGAGCGATCCTACTAGATGTCGCAAAGGCATTCGACAGGGTTTGGCATGCCGGACTTCTAGCCAAGATGTTTGATGCAGGATACCTGGCAGCAATCGTCAAGCTGACCAAGTCATACCTACCGGGAAGGCAACTTCGCGCGAATGTAGACGGGGAGCTATCGACCTACAGACCCATGGAAGCAGGAGTACCGCAGGGCACAGTACTTTTGCCACATCTGTTCACCATACACACCTCAGATCTGCCAAGGACAGCAGGAATGGTCCTAGCACTCTACGCGGACGACACAGCTTTAGTCGCCAGATCCTGGCAGGCAGCGCAAGTGACTCGTCACCTCCAAGAAGCAGCATCTCGCCTGCAGGAGTGGTGCAACGGATGGAAAGTATAAATCAACGCAGAGAAAAGCAGTGCGATCCTGTTCCGAAAGAAGAGGACTCAAATCCCGGTGGGACATGTCACCATGAACGGCGAACTGATCCAGTGGACTGACACCGCCAAATACCTAGGTGTCGTACTGGATCGAGGGCTGACATGGAAACAAAACACCGATGAAGTGGTCTGGAAAGCAATGGCGGTGAGGACTAAACTCTACCCGATGTTGGGCGGAAATAGTCAACTCAACCTGAGGAACAAGCTACTCCTACTCAGGATCGTATTCAGGCCACAGCTGACGTATGCATCAGTGGCCTGGGGGTACGCGGCCGAATCGCACAAGAAGAGGATACAGGCCGTGGAAAACGTGGCACTGAAATGCGCTGTGGATGCACCATGGTTTTTAAGAAAAACCGACATCTTTAAGGATCTGGAATACACCCCAGTCTCGAAGATCATCCAGGATTGGGCCAAGAAGATCTTCGTACGAGTGGAGACCCATGCGAATCCGCTGAACAAACGAGCTGTCGATTACGATCGAGCAGAAGCCCCGCGGTACAAGAGAGTTAGGCTATAGATCCTGGACAACGGCTAACTGAGGCAAAATCTCCTTCAGCCCGGCTACGAAGAGGGACCACTCAGAAGTAACACAGACATACCCCAACACCCTTCACCTACCGCGCACCGAACCGGCCGACTGACTGCAGGATCGGAGTCACGCTCCTTTGCCTTGTCCGGGCCCAAAGCGCTGAATTAAAGCGCTTAGGCCTTGCGCGTCCCGAGCTAAATAGCTCTACCTCCCCACACACCTACTGCCGGTCGACACTGGTAGGAACATTCCAAACCTGATAAACTCCTAGGGCAGGACGGCAACAGTCGCTCTGCCCGCGACATGACGATGCTCCCGGGAGCATACAGCGGATGAAGAAAGAAAACTCAAACAAAGAAGAGCACCAGAAGAGAAAGGCCCAAATCGGCCGGGTCCAACAAACAAGGACCGAGGGAGGTCTGCCGAAACGACCACACCGTTCGCATCAGCGGACAGGGTTGCCGATGGAGCAGGCCCGCCCCTTACGAGGTTGGCCTAGGCCTACAGCGATGCGATAGGGTAAATGAAAGTAAAACTTTCCGACCCCTGCCATCCGAGGTCACCGTCAAAGCCAAGAATATTGGCACGCACCAGACATTATCACGAGCAACAACACATTCATGTACCGGCGTATACATTCAGTGGGAGTAGTCAATGAGTACGAACGTGCAAGCGAAAATACCTGTAACCCAATTGAGATAACAGCAGTTAAGCAACGGTCGGCGCAGTTGAGCTAACGAAAGTTAAGTAACGGTCGGCGGTCGAGCTAACAGAAGTTGGATAAAGAAAAAGCCATCTGTTCTTTTCAGAACAGTCAGCAATTTTTTTAATAAAAACCCACTCTGGAGTCATAACCTCCACATCCCCTACTAAATAGTAAACACATTTCTTTCAGACATACTGTACATTCTGAGGAGGACAGAATGATCGACAGCGAAGCTGCCTCATTCTCCGAAATGGAAACAAGCACAAGGAGCAAGGCCTGCGGAAAGAATACAAAAATGCAGAGCCAATGCGAAGAAAGCCGACGGCTCAATATTCGGCTGGATGCGATCCTGGAGGAATTCAAGACATTCAAAAATGATGCTAAGAGGAGACAGAAATATGATAAACGCCAACGCAAGGA
>JANEYF010002615.1:0-7500 GCA_029963845.1 Rhamnusium bicolor | reverse complement strand
ATTTGTGAAAGGACCCAAGTTACAATTTTTGTTTTTTTTTTTAATTATAGCAAGAAAGTAAGACGATATAACTATTGTGGAAATGTCTTTAAAATTTACCTAACTAAATACAAAAAAAGCAAAAATTTCAGTTTTAACCATAGTATAATATAAAGTGGAATGAAAGAAATAGTATAATGTTTTTTTTAGTTTTTCTCGGAGTAGGTAAATATCACTTAGATCCTTTCAGAAATAAACGATTCAATTAATGCATGTTTTGATAGGCCTTAAGCCTTCTTGTTAGTTGTATTGTAATTAATATTAGTTAATACAGCGGAAATTAACCCTGGTTAACTAAGTAATCATGGCGTCTAAATATATGTATGCGTTTTATGCGAGCTTACGTAAGTTGCGCCTTTCACGATTTTCATATAATTGGTATAAACAATAGAGGGTACATTTGCCTTTAACGGTTAATTTCTATTTCACGGTGTAACCGTATATATATATATATATATATATATATATATATATATATATATATATATATATATATATATATATATATATATATATATATATATATATATATATATAATATATATATATAATACATATATGTATATAATGTATATATATATAATATATATTTGGTCTATATATTTTTTTTTCTCGCGGCGAGGACCTATACGGGATATTCTGTTTGTATTTTGGTGTACTATATTATTTCGATAAATTTAAAGGTGGCGTATTATTTCATCTATACTGTTTACTATTTAGTATGGCAATTTCTATTTGAGTAACTAGAAAATTATTAATCTCTGAAATAAGGGTAAGTTTGTATATTTAAAGTTACTGTGGGCGCTTATATATTTTTATCGGTTGGTAGGATTACGAAATTTGACCCACTCCGTCTCCACTGCATTTAGTCGGCACTTACCCACATTTTTTTTATAACCTAAATTGATAAATCCGAAACAGAAAGTATAGATTGTAAATAAAGAGGTGACAACTTGGCAATCAGCGTGGGGCCTCTTTATTTGTGGTTTCTTTTTGTCCTGGCTGCATAAGCATAAGCATCATTAATTAAAAAAAAAAATTATATCTAGTTGACAGGCATAATGTAAAAAGAGTTTTGTTTACATTTAGCTCAACTTGAGGTTCTAATTATAATATTAGATGGTACTTTAATTTTTTTTTTATTATTAATTATTATTATTATTAATCTCTTTTTCTCTTACTAATTTGTCTTTGTAACTACTCCATTGTTGATTCCATCTAACGTGTCTGGAAAATTCTGCCATATATTACTTTTTGATATTTATAGTTTTATGTCTGAGTTGGCCGATGTCTAGATTCGTGTAGTAAATTTTTTTTGACATGGAATTATTTAATTTTTTTTGTACTCCATTTTTGAATCACCTTGCGTTCCAACGTCGACCGACACCTAGGCGTCGTTTTTGAAATTTTTGCTATTCGGTATTATTTAATTGTCTTTTTAATTTTTGAACGATTTATCGTCCCGACATCGACCGACGCCTAGCGTCGGTTCTGAAATTATTTTCTATTCGACATCATTTAACTGTCTTTTCATATTTGATCATTTTTGTGACGCGACGCGTACCGACGCCTATCGTAGTTTTTGAAATTCGTTCGATATCTACGAAGGACAGAGCATGCACAGCGATCAATTTTTTAGTGGAAATACTAAATTTACAATCGATATTAAAATCAGAAATTGAGGAAATTTAAAGGAATGTCTCAAAATGCGGCATTATGTATAGATATCAATGCGATGTTGTCCTCCACGAGCATTTTAAGTGATGAGGAAACCACTAGCTCCTCGGATGAAAGCGAAGCGTTAGATAATTCTTCACATGTCCCAAGTAGTTCTAATTCTCAATTGAAATCAGTTCCAGTATCTAAATGGAGTTTAATTAAGTTTACAGGTGCGAATTCACGAATATCCTTAAGTGCATTTTTAGAAAATGTTGAGGAACTATGTTTTTCTCGGAATGTAACTAAGGAGCAATTACATAATTCCGCTAGTTAAAAGTAAAATGTCTTCATGGTCGGAACTAGTAGAAGAATAGGGATGTCCCTCTGTATTAAAAGTTGGATTTCTTTTTATTACACATGATTCTACACTATTTATGTAATCAATATCCATAAGTGGTTGGATTAAAAAAAAAACTACAAAAAAAATTATAAGAGTTTGGATTAATTTAAAATTGTCGCCAATTAATCAACCAATGAAATAATGCACCCTGTGATATAGCTGAACTTGTGTTGCCATATTTTCTTTATTTTAGTATTGTTTTGGTAGCTAAAAATTCTGAGAATATTTGCGATTTTGAACGATTTCCTGAATTTGTATATTAATTTTTGTGTTACCTATATCAAACATTTTCAAGACTATTTTAATTTGGATACAAAATAAAAGGTACGTATTTACGTATTTTTGAACTTATATGTATATATTATATACATATAAGTATTTTCAATAATTGTGCATCTTTTGGTCGTTTTTATTTAGATTTATATTCCACTTAATGAATTGCGAAGAAAATGATTCTGTTATTGGTTTACTATTGCTATTCATTATTTTATAATTTAAATTATTTTTAAAACGGTAATTTTTTTACAATTTTCTAATAAAATGGTCGCTTCTTACTATTCAAATAAAATCATCATAATCAGGGGAAAGTTAAAAATAAATAAGAAAGATTATAATAATTAATTAATATTGGTTTCAATCGTCAATTCCGTAACAGCAATGGAGAATTAATTTATATCATAACCTAACTCATTTCCGTTGATTTTTTTTTTAAATATTTAAATGTCGAAGTTTTAAAACAAGTACAAATAAAATTTTCTTCTCGTACTAAGGTAAAAACAGTCTATGTGAATGAATTTATAGTTGTATTTATAATTGAATATGTAATCACCAATCACGCTTTCAAACAATACGTAAAACTGACAATACTGTGGTATCGTCGTCGCTTTCACTGGCTGCTTGTGTTTGGCGCCAAACCTAGTCGGATGACGTTATAAGACTAAAATTCAAAACTTTGTTATTTTTTTAACCCCTTTCCAGGGCTCAAAAAAAATCAGGAAAAAATTATGTGAGATTATATTTATAAATACGATCGAATAAGCAAATAAAAAAAAAAGTGTGGATAAATGCCCTTTTGCGATTACAATTTCAGACTGCCAATTTTTGTAGTGGTATAACGTTACCACCCTGTATATATTAGAATAAGTATTATGTAGGTTACATTCATTAATTGTAATGTTATGCTTAGGTAGGCTTAATTATTATGATTAGGTAAGAAAACATGCTATTAAGCGTGTTTCGAATATGAATTAATTAGAACAATATCCTTTGAACTGTATTCGCATAAAGAAGAAAATAAATTATAAAAAGGTTTAAGAAGAGTGTTTTATTTAAGATATAAGAATGCAATGGGGCATTCCCTCATAATTAATAGTAAATTTATTACATGACGGTCCTGCTATCCTGGATTAGTTTAAATAGTATATTATAAGTAATAGAATAATATTGTACATGGTATATAATGACAAATTTTATATGAATAATGGGCTTCTCGCAAACCAAAGAAGAGGTAATAATTTCACAAGCAGGCAATAGTGGTGGCCAGACGATTGCATTTCAATTAAAGGCATTTGGTATGAGAGAAGTTCTTGAAATATTGGTCGTGGTTTTATGCATTGGTGTAATCTTTGGTTGCTGCTATGGGAAATGTAAAAAAATTTTTGAAAATAAAATAAGAAGAGAGATTGCCAGAAGACAAGACCTAGCGCAAGAAGAAATTTTTTTTTTTTTTTGGTTTTTAGGGTAATTTAGAAAACGATTTAATAAATAAAATGGAATGTCATCCCCAGGGAAATGAATTAAGATATCTCCTAGAGGAAGTAAGTAAATTGATGGTTGATATCACAATTATGCAGGCAGATTGGGAAGAAAATTCTGTCTCTATTTTAAGGGGAGTAAATGAGAAAATAGCTGTTAACTCCTTTGCTAAGGGGTTACAAAAATATGCAAGTTTTTCATGCTCGCGAACGCCATAATTTTAGATCAAGTACAGGGTCTAGGTCTCTCAGAAATAGTAATAATTTTATGAACCGCACCGGTTCATAACAGGGGTGACGTTAGGTTCCCAAATAATAATCGTCAAATTCAGTATAATAATAATGGTAATAGGAGTTTTAATAGAACGTATGGGCGTAGTGGCTATAACCGTAGGGGGGATCTTTTCCCGAAATAACCATCATTATCATTATTTTGCAAGTGACTCGACTGCCCCCCTTGGTATTCGAATGAGAATTGTAATGGCCATTCTCATGAAAGTCAGTACCATTTAGCCAATGGAACTGATCAGTTCTTTCGTGTCTCAAAGTAATAGTGTTAATAATTATAAAAAATTAAAAGCGAATGGCCTAAATTTCATTATTCAATTGGCTATAGAGGAAAGTTGCTAACATTTTTATTAGACACAGGTGCGTCGATTAGTATAATTTTCGACAAACATTTAAACAAAAACGAAAACATCGATAGCTCAAAACAGGTGCGAATAAATGTTTTCAGGGTCGACAAATTCAAAAGACAAAACAAACATACAATTACAAACTGATAAAATGATATTTAGTCATGAATTTCTGCTAATGCACGAGTTCGATGACTCAATTCAGGGAGTGTTAGGTTCGGATTTCTTTAATAAATACCTTGTGGTCATAGACTTTGAAAAGTTTTTATTTACATTCTGAATTGGTAAAAATAAAGTTGTGTTGCCAATTCAATCTAAACATAAGGTATATACTACAATACCAGCTAGATGTAAAGTAATTAAATACGTAAATACTGAATTAGTAGAGGACTGTGTTGTATTACCTAATGAATTATGTGAAGGTGTTTTTGTTGCGGGATGTGTTGCTCGCCCAGACAGTAATAATATGATACCTGTAAAAATTCTTATTGTGCGAGACGAAGTTATTTCACTTAGAAATTTTAAGCAAAAAATCGACAAACTTCAAGGCTATGAGGCACTCAAATGTCAAAATAATCAAATTTCAGTCAATCGCGTAGAGAGATTACTAAATTTAATAAAAACAGAGGATTTGAATCGGGAAGAAACATTTTCAATAGACAAAATTTGTGCCAAATACTCTGATATATTTTATTTAGCAAACGATTCTTTATCTGTAACAAATGTTTACAAACAAAGTATTTATTTAAGGATGTCAGCTAAGCCTATTTATGTAAAACTGTATTCGGTTACCGCATGCTCAGAAACAAGAGATACACAGATAAATTGACCATATGTTGCATGAGGGTATAATAGAAAAACAAAATCGATGTCCTGCCATTGTTAATAGTTCAAAAAAAATTGGATAAAATGGGAGAGAAGTGGAGAGTTGTCGTAGATTACCGTCTTTTAAATAAACAATTCCATACCAATTGAGCAAAATGAAATAAATCCGTACTCTGCTCTGGCAAAAAGACATAAATCAAATCGAAAAATCATAACATTAAAATAAATATCATATATTTAAACTTGGAATGTATATATTATTAAAGAAGAAATTGAATGATAAATTTCCATTACCTAGTATTGTCGAAATTCTAGACTCACTATCCGGTGCTATGTACTTCTCTCACCTTGATCTCTCTCAAGGCTATTACTAAATTGATTTAACATCACCTTGCAGACCGTACATCCCTTTCACTACGGATAAAGGGCAGTACCAAATGAAGAGGCTGCCAATGGGTCTTAAAATATCTCGAAATTCTTTTTCAAGAAAAATGACAATTGCCTTGTCAGGGTTAAATTATGAAAGTTGTTTTATATATCTGGATGATTTAATAATTTTTGGGAATAACTTACTAAACCATAACAAAAATTTGTTTTAGAGTGTTTCAACGGTTACGAGATGTGAATTTAAAATTAAATCCCAGTAAGTGTGAATTTTTAAAAAAAGATCTTCTTTATTTGGGTCATGTCATTTCGGTAGAAAGTGTTACTCCTGATCCATTCAAAATTAATGCTATATAAAATTTCCCAATTCTTAGCGATTCGAGCGAAACCAAGAGGTTTGTCGCTTTCGTAAACTATTATAGGAGGTCTTTCAAAAATTTTGCGGCTATCGCAGGACCCTTAAACGATTTAACTAGATAGGGTATGCCATTTAAATGGATAGAAGAATGTTAAAATTCCTTTGAAACTTTGAGAGATGATTTAAAATCTCCACCCATATTAGAATATCCAAACTTTTCTGCTGATAACATTTTTACATTAACAACCGATGCGTCGGGGATTGTAATTTGTACTTGTCTTGCAATTGGGAATGGCAAACCTGTTGCTTATACAAGCAGATCTCTTAATCAGGCAGAGAGAAACTACCCTTTATTACATAGGGAAAATCTAGCCATAACTTGGGCCGTAAAGCATTTCCGCCCATACTTATTTTCTAGAAAATTTGTAATTTATACAGAATGCAGATTTAATTTATTTGTTTGGGAAAATCGATCCCTCTAGTAGACTTACAAAATTTAGACTTGTACTCGAAGAATATGATTTTACAATAAAGTATGAGAGGACAAGACAACGTAGTAGCGGACGCGTTATCTAGGGTTGAGCTGATGAACTGAAAGAAATGGGTAATGAAATAGACAGTTCGATGTATATTACAACTACAGCACAAACTAATAAAAATACAAAAAATACGACTGGGAGTTTTTCTAATTCTGACGAAAAAGACTGGCCATCCCGGAATCATAGAATTATTAGATCCACCTAAAGAGGCATTTCAGCTGTGTCCTGTACCACTGGTTGAGTTCAATAAAATGCTAAAATGTAAAAATTTTGATTTTCAAGTAGGGTCTTTAATTTGTTCAAGGAGTTTACAAAGTATTTATTTATGTCAGGATAGTCGATCAGCGTTTCACTTAGGTAGTACACTGAGACACCTGCAAGTTATTTGTAAGAAATATGATATTCCAGAATTAATTATAATTAAAAATAAAAAGTGCGCACTACTACTAAATGAAATATTAAAGTTCCCAAAGGAGGTAAAGAAATCTGGTATTAAAATAACTATAATAAGAGATGTTGCCAATATTTTTGACTTAGAGACAGTTAATTTTAAATGATTAACACCTATTACCTACCGGAGTTCATGCCGGATAGAACCTATAATAATATTAGGAAAAATTATTTTTAGATAGGAATGCGGAAAGAGAAAATTTTATCAACAAATGTTATAATTTTGACAATTATCCTTTAGAACTAAAATATAGATTACAGCAAGCATGTAATGATGCAAAGGGTAACCTAATGGTGTCAAAACTAAAAAGGAAAACACAATATGACAAAAAAGCTAGGCCAGTTGAGTATGAGATAGGAGATAAAGTAATGTTAAAATGTCAGGAAGGTAGTAAACTTGAATCATGCTATAAAGATCCATTTGTAGTTAAGGAGAATAGGTCTCCAAATATTGTAT